>VUQS01075041.1:28347-38633 GCA_015108495.1 Heterochromis multidens
TATTTGATAAACAAAAGTGTGTTTT
Organism: Heterochromis multidens; assembly: GCA_015108495.1. NCBI lineage: Eukaryota > Metazoa > Chordata > Actinopteri > Cichliformes > Cichlidae > Heterochromis > Heterochromis multidens. The sequence goes on from VUQS01075041.1 coordinate 28,373, forward strand.
ATGTTTGAGAAATCTCCTAGGATTATTTGGGTGCTGAGTGTCTCTGTTATAATGTTTGGACTCTGACTCATTTGTTGATGTTTGGAGGTGAATTAGAGCTACGAGAAATAATAGAGCAGGATGTAAAACCCAGTGAGGCACCACAACATAAAAGGCAAAGAATAGACTAAAAACAGTCTGACTGTCCCAAACTTTTTATTGCATTTACTTCTTTCTAACACTAGTCGTGACCTGCCTTTTACTTTTTTTTGTCGGTTGGGTGGTGCTGCAGCATAAATAACATCTGCATCTCTGCCTCTGTGCTCGTGTCTAGGACAAGCTGTCTTGGCAGAACGAGTATGAGATCTACAGCGTGAGCGGCATGAAGCACGAAAACATCCTCCACTTTATCGGCGTGGAGAAGAGGAACAACAACCTGGACCTGGAGCTGTGGCTCATCACCGCCTACCACGACAAGGTACACTGTCAGGGCTGCAGAGATGCATATTCTTTTCTTTACTGAGTCATTTTCAACCTGACTGCTCTAAAGCAGAGTATACTATAGGAGACTGGACTGAATTTCTAAAGCAGTCATTCGATTAAATTCACGACTGTTTTCATCTGTTTTACACTTTCACTGTTTAAAGGACCAGAATCATTTTGCCGCCACATTTTAAGAGGGAACTAGACTTCTGCACCATTGATTTTAACCTTTCGATCAGACTGGTAACTGGCTGCCAGGTTGCCTGGTTTGCTCTTTTTCTGGAGTATATATATCTTAAGTGCAATCACTCTTGAGTTCATTACAATAAAAAAGCCTGTTACTTATGTTAAGTAGCAGGTATGCTCACAGTGTAGCCTCTGGGACTACAAACTGTTACAGCAGAAATAAACATGTTTACAGCCTGGAACCAAAAATGGTTTTGGTGTCTATGGATAGCTTACCACTTCTGTACAGGACTAAATAGTTTTTAGATTGTATAGAGGCTTAAAGTTAGCATTATTTGGGTTGTGGTCTCTTTGACACAGCCCCTGGGCTTGACCTCTGGACCATATTTATGGTGTTGGAGCATTTTTAATGGAGTTATGGTTTGCTGTAAAATTAATTATACTAAGAGACCACACAAATTTTTTATGACAACCAGCTTTTTTTTTTTTAATCAATGCCTCTGCATTGTTCTTGACAGCTATTTAGTTTTAAAATGTGCCAAGGCGGAGTCTTATGAGGAGAAGAAACTAAACTCCTGGTAGTCGAGACCTGTAATCTGTTATTTAAAGTTTCTCACTGTTTAAATACGTTGGGAACAACAAGTGAAACTGTTGTTTTGTACAGGTAATTATTTAGTCTCTGACATGGGGTGCAAACATCTTTAATAGCTATGATAAAGTAGGGCTTCAAAGTGCCAAAAACTGCGATTCCTCTCATGTCCGCTTGAGACTCCAAGTGAGTCAGTCCCCAGACTCCCAGGTTAAAATGTCCAACTTTACAGCAGAAATGAACATGTTGACAGCCTGCTACACAACACAGTTTTGGTGTCTGTAGCCAATTTTGTCCTAAATGAAAACTAAATAGGAGATGACTGTTTTTATAATTCATCCATTTGTATTTTATTAAGGCTTAAAGTTTGCATTAGTCAGTCGTAATTATTTGATCTACAGAGCTTTCTTCTTGATCCCTCTGTGCTGTTTTTACCCCTATCTTAGTTTAACTCTTGCTTAAAATTCTGATATCATTTTTGTGGTGCAGCCATACAGTTTATGTTTGCAGCTTTAGAGCCAAGCTTGATAGCATTAGCCGATAACTTCGCACTCTAATCCAAATATAATGGAACCTTGTTTCTAAAATGGGGACAAAAGACCATTCAGAGCTAAAAATCTGGAGTTATTGTCTCAAGATTTTGGATAATTACTATACTTATATACTAACCCAAATTTTTTTTGAGTTATTATGAAGAAATTTCGAGATACGTAACCCAAATTTTTTATTTAAATCAAAATTTTGAGATACGTAACTCTAAATTCTGGGTTATGTTGAAATTTTGAGATACGTAACTCTAAATTCTGGGTTATGTTGAAATTTTGAGATACGTAACTCTAAATTCTGGGTTATGTTGAAATTTTGAGATATGTAACCCAAATTTTTGAGTTATTAAGTTGAAATTTCGAGGTATGTAACTCTAAATTTTGACGGTTGGCAAAGAAATCTTTTTTCAGTGGCAGAAACAAGCTTCCATAAAATATGGTTAATTCTGACTTGAAAAATACAAGACAACAACAACTCTAATGCCAGCCTTGGAGGTTTAAAATGTTAGTCAACAACCCCATCGGTGATGTCATGGTGGCTGTGTCCATCTTTTATATACAGTCTGTGGCTTTTTTCTTATTGCTACCCTGGAAATATGTTCAGCTGTGATACTTTAATTTAGAGCCATTTTTTGAAGAGTGCCAATAAGTGTTAATTGGAGTGAATGTTTACTTGCCATCTATCCATATATATCTATATCCAGGTAGCTTTCTGTTTTATAGTTCTCAGATTTAAACTTGACACAGCCGCTCAAACCTTACAATAAATAGCTGTAAGATCAAGCGATCAAAGGTGGTGTACTTGTCATTAAAACAATTAAGACTAAATAAACTTGTACACAAGTTCCACAGCTGAAGAAAAGGTTAGAAAAACTGCCACAAGTCATGTTTCAAACACATCCAAGTAGAGCTCTGTTTTCCACACAGTGTACTACAGTACATGTAAACAAATTCTGATTTCCCGCCTGATTTCTCCCACTAACTGGGTTATTTGTGTCCATGTAAGCTCAGCGATGTGCTGAGCTTAGTGTATCTTATCGAGTTTTTGCAAACAGATCTAAAAAGCTCCAGGGCCAGCCATCTAACAAAGTTGTAAACACTAGAAAAGAAGGGAAAACATGCATGAAACCTTCACATTTTATCGATTCTGTTTGGTGCCTTAAGATCTAATCTATAGTTACAATATATCTCATGCTGCCTTTTCTTTTTTTTGTGCACAGAAAGTGGGCTTTAGTTGTGTTAGCCCCCTTTTGTGCTCCACTCACCCTCCATGCTGCGGCCTTTGTAGCATTCGGGGCTCTAAGTGCCTCTGTGTTTTGAGGGTCATTACCAGCCAAGTGGAGAGTGATTCTTGTACGCTTCGCTTGCCTGAAATTTCCAAGCCAGACCAAGCATTTGAATCGGCGTGCTTAAGGAGCCTTCATCGTGTGAATAAAGGTTGAAAAATTAAAAGCTTGTGGGTGTGGCGGTGAGGCTTTAACCCTCACAATACAACTCTTGAAAAGCCACTCAGCTCTGGAGTGGAGTGCAGCTCTCCAAGAGGGAATAACACTGGAGGTTTAAAGGAGGAAACAGTAATTATTCTGCAAGCAGAAGTCTTTAAGTTTTGACCTAAACGAGCAGGTGTCGAAGTGTTGGCGTCTTTTTCACAGCTGATTTATGCCTCGATGTTTGATGCATCTGAGCAGCTTTATGATATGGAGCTGTGCACATGCCCCAGCTTGCTCCAGGAAAAAAAGTCCCTGTAATTTATATCTTTTCATATATTTGCACGGTGAGGATATTAAAAGCTGTCACACAGAATATGCACACGCACATACACTGGAAAGCTTTCATCTGAAGATGAACTGATGATGTGTTGGAGTTGCCTGCCCTCTAGTGCTCACTCCACACAACTACATTTGCCTTTGGCCTCCACTGGTGACCTTGTGTTATGTTGACATTCAAGATTCAAGACCTTTATTAATTAAAGATGTGTGTATCATTGGAAGAAAAACACTAATAGGGGTACAGATAAAAAAGTATCTAATATAAGAAATGTAGGATATTATTATATTGGACTTTCATTGTGATAAAAGCCGGTAATAAGGGTGTGAGTGCAGCTGCAGCAGCAGTACAATGTTGCACAGAAAGTATAAATGAATGTATACATGAGTCTTATCAGTAGTTTGTGCATCAATTATTTATTGATTGATTTTTGGACATTTGTGCAGATTTTTGTTTGAATATACACTCACTGGCCACTTTATTAGGTACACCTGCTCAAACACAAATATTTAATCAGCCAATCATATGACAGCATCTCAGTGCATTTAGGTATGTAGACATGATAAGGAAGATCTGCTGAAGTTCAAACTGAGCATCAGAATGGGGGAAGAAAGGTGATTTAAGTGACTTTGAACGTGGCATGGTTGTTGGTCTGAGTATTTAAGAAACTGCTGATCTGCTGGGATTTTCACACACAACCATCTCGAGGGTTTACAGAGAATAGTCTGAAAAAGAGAAAATATCCAGTGAGCAGCAGTTCTCTGGGAGAAACATCTTGTTGATGTCAGAGGTCAGAGGAGAATGGCCAGACTTCTTCAACAGTAACTCACATAACAACTTATTGCATCCAAGGTAAGCAGAAGAGCTTCTCTGAATGCACAGCACGTCCAACCTTAATGCAGATGGGCTACAGCAGCAGAAGACCACACCAGACGTCACTCCTGTGAGCCAAGAGCAGGAAACTGAGGCTACAATTCACACAGACTCACCAAAATTGGACAAAAGAAGACTGGAGGTTGTTGCCTGGTCTGAGTCTTGATTTCTCCTGTGAAATTCAGATGGTAGGGTCACACTTTGGGCCCATTAGTACCAACTGAGCATCATTTAAACACCACAGCCTACCTGAGTATTGTTGTTGACCATGTCCATCCCTTTATGACCACAGTGTACCATCTTCTGATGGCTGCTTCCAGCAGGATAATAACCCATGTCACAAAGCTCAGATCATCTCAGACTGGTTCCTGTTCTCTGTACTCAAATGACCTCCACAGTCACCAGATCTCAATCCAATAGAGCACCTTTGGGATGTGATGGAACAGGAGATTCTCATCATGGATGAGCAACAAATCTGCAGCAACTGTGTGATGCTGTGTATGATGTCAATATGGACCAAAATCTCTGAGGAATGTTTCCAGCACCTTGTGGAATCTGTGCCATGAAGAGTTAAAGCAGCTCTGAAGGCAAAAGAGGTCCAACCTGGTATTAGAAAGGTGTACCTAATGAAGTGGCCATTGAGTGTACATGTACTATTATTTCTTTACTTTTCTTTCTTCCCCAATTTCTTCACATTTCTTAGGGTCTTCTCTGTTGCCGTCTGTCTTTGATCTTCAATCCTGGCATTATTTGTTACTGAAGGAAAACCTTTTATATTAATAATTAAATGCCGAGAGGACTTTGAAGAGATTTTCTGCTTAAAAATAATTAAGCTTAATTTAGTCTAATTTCAAATTATTTAACATGTGGAGCACAGTTTTACTGTTTTGTTGTTTTGGTGCACTAACAGGACAGAGGAAAAATCAGTAAATTAGATTTAAGGGTGAATTGTCCCTTTAAGGCTAAAATCTGCAGCTCTACGGTTAGATTTCTACTTTTTCACTCTAATATTTAACATTATCACACATGCTGCTCTTCATGAATAGACGGAGGATGAGTGATCACATGCAGGAGGTCAGTGAATCAGTGTTATCAGAGCTCCGTTATTCAGAGAGAACAATAAGCGTCCAGGAAGTTGGCTCAGGGACAGAGGCGACTGGCGGACTTTGCTGTGGTTTTAAGAGGACGCCTTGTAGGTCGTAAATATCATTTATTGCCCTCCAGGGGATTTATTGAGCTCCAGAAGTTCTATCTTCTTCAATAATCATCTCAAAAATGTCAATATTGAAACTTGTATATCCAGTGTAACTGTTTTATCTTGTGGAGTCAGCTGAAGAATAAAAAAATAAAAAAGCTTCAGTGAATTTCCATCCATTAGAGATATTACTGTTACCACACTGTGACCACTGCATGCTCCGATGCAGATCAACCTTTAATGTACTATTAATTAATTAATATCTTTTTATTCTGTCACTCTGACTGTGGAATATATTTCATAAAATCACACATTTCTAGATTTCGACTGAAAAACATTTCAACTTCTGTAACAGTTAAACACGAGTAGTTATTTGCTTAGTCCTCCATCGTCCTCCGGCTCTTCCAATCCCTCGTGAATAATAAGATCTTGCGAATTCCCTCACTTGGAGCACCATCTCTCCCTCAAACCGGAGGAAGCTTTGCAGACTTTGCAGACTTGGAGATGCCAAGTAACCCATGGTAGGGTCACCCAAGGCAAATTGGCTCCAGGTGAGGGGTCAGGCTATGAGAAACTCCAACAAAACAGAATATTTGGCACTGGATACCCTCACCTGAAAGTGGGAAAGCCAGACCAGAAAGGGGAGCTTGCAGGGGAGCATCTGGTGGCCAGGCCTGGATTCAAGTACTGCCTGATGGCGGGGATAGACATTGGGGTCCTATTCAATGTGGGCTGGGCAACAGGCAAAGGGCTTATGATGCACTCTTTTTGTAGTAGCACCAGTTTCCAGAATAATGGCTAAGAAATGGTGTCTAAACTATCTGCAGTGGGAAAAGTTTGTCTTGGTTTCCTTTTTTTTCCTTCACCAGGGCTCGCTGACAGACTACCTGAAGGCCAACGTGGTGTCCTGGAACGAGCTCTGCCACATCGCTCAGACAGCGGCCCGAGGCCTCGCCTACCTCCACGAAGACATCCCAGGACACAAGGACGGGCACAAGCCCTCCATCGCTCACAGGTACTCTGTCCAAACATCTGTGGATAAATCAGCTCTTATCAAGACTCTGGGATCAGTTAGACTGGACTGAAGGTACATTTCCTGTGCCTTTTTTCTTTCAGGGACATTAAGAGCAAGAATGTGCTGTTGAAGAATAACCTGACAGCCTGCATAGCCGACTTTGGCCTCGCTCTGAAGTTTGAGGCAGGAAAATCAGCAGGAGACACACACGGACAGGTACAGCTCACAGTTAAAGGTTCAAATATTTACGTCTCATCCAGCGTTTCACTGTGTTTTATGGCATGTTTAGAGGCAGTACCCAGTTATATCCGTTTCCACCTTCTTATTTGTGGATTGGTGCAAAGCAAACAATCCCAGTTTATGTTGTTGTGTAAAAATTCTGGTTATTATCATTATAATTGTTACACTTTAATCTTCCAAAAGTTTTGCACTGCACAGTTTGTCATAGAAACACCATTCAAACTTCGAAATGACCCAGCTGTGTGCATATGACAGAAAAAAAGGAAAGGCACATGCATAGGCAAATGTATTTATCCTGGTGCTGACCTTTGACCTCCTGCTTGAAACCTGTAGGTAGGAACACGGCGCTACATGGCTCCTGAAGTCCTTGAGGGCGCCATCAACTTCCAGCGTGACTCCTTCCTGCGCATCGACATGTACGCCTTTGGCCTCGTCCTGTGGGAGCTGGCGTCGCGGTGCACCGCCGCCGACGGTGAGTCCACAAACATTGCAGTCGAGTTTTATCCACGCTGTCTTATTTTTATTCCATCTGAATTTTAATTTTGGACACATGTGCACGTTTCCAGGCCCAGTAGACGAGTACATGCTCCCCTTTGAGGAGGAGGTGGGTCAGCACCCGTCTCTGGAGGACATGCAGGAGGTGGTGGTGCATAAGAAACTGCGGCCCTGCCTGCGAGACTGCTGGCAGAAACACACGGTGAGAAATTAGAGGAGTGTTTGTTGAGATTGTCCTGTAGCTGTTTGATTTATTCATTCATCATGTCTTAAAATATTTGGTGCCCCATTAAAGACACCAGAGAAGACAGAACAGGTCTGAAAAAGGCTGCTGAATATCTAAAATGTCAGCAAGTAAGTTTAATTTAAGGGCTTTTGATTTTTCCAGCATGTCATGTGACTGGAGATTTATAGTTTTATGTTAAATCTACGCTGTAGGTAAGACGTGGCTGCAAACCCTACGCTGTAAAGCTTGATTTAGACTTCTGCTGGAAATCTACGTCATAACTTACGACGTAACCGGAAACCCCATTTTAACCCTACGCCGTAACCTTCCACGTAACCTGACGTGCACCTCCTGAGAAATATAACTACACCTCCGGTCCACACAGCCTGTTGTTCCCTCCTCTGTATTTACAGTTACTTCTCGTTTACTGCTGAAATTATTTAGGATTGAGTGAAAGATAATGGATCAACTTAAAGAGAGAAACTCCACCAGATATGTACCAGACCCACTACCAGAGAGAAGTGTAATTTTTTTTTTTTAAATCATAGAGCTGCAGGACAATTTAAACTGCATGAAAGCAGATTGGGTGACACGCAGATGCTCTTATTTCTTTATGAATCAACTTCTGTGCAGAAATGTGGCCAAAGACCTGGAAAAGCAACAGTCATGTCATATCTTTATATAGTAAGGTAGAGACAATCAGACAATCCCCTATGGGCAGGACTTGGTGACGGTGGGGAGGAAGAACTCCCTTTTTAACAGGAACCTCCAACAGAACCAGGCTCAGAACCTGCTGGGTGGGGAAACAGAGAGAGATGAGGAGAAAACAGAAATTATGGGAGAGAAAAGTTAATGCAGTAGTGGCGTATAAACACAAGGGGGAGCCTGAGCCTATAGCAGCTTTACTAAGGGATGGAAAAAAGTGGGAGGTGATTTCAATTAACACATTTGGCTCTTTTCTCCCATCAATACGTGAAAAAATGAGCAGAGGCTGGAAATTAATCTTAGTTGCTTTAAAAGAAAAGTCTCAGAATTTTCTTTGTTGTCAAAAAATCCCTTAAAGTAGTACAGTATCATTTGTGCAGCTTAATTCTTTGTGCCACCGCCCTCTACTGTGTATTAGTTTATGTCCCTTTATTACCATTAACTGTTACTAATTTTAATTTAATCCCACAAACACCATCTTTGTAGGGGGGGTGTTGAAATCTACAGTGCCATGATGTTTTAGGAAATCTGTTTAAAGACAGCTTACACCAAGTTATATTCTGCATTTACTCTAAATATGAAGCAACGTTTGAGCACGGTGCATGCACACAAAGTTTACAAAATGAGGCAAAGTGATGCAGATTAGCGTCGGCCAACATCAATAGAGACGACTCAATTAAAATACTCCATCTTTGGCAGAAAAATTCGATTCACGCTGCATTGCAAACCTACAGGCCTGGATTCTCTGATGCCACCGACAATCAGAAATGGAGGACAAGCTTACTGACGACGTTTTATACAGAGACGGGGAGAAAAGATGAAATTGTGAAAATATGTTTCTGTGACTTGATTCGAGCTAAACACATGGGGGAGCCTGAGCCTGTAGCAACATAACTAAGGGATGGTTCAGGATCTGTAAGCTTTATCAGAAAGGAAAGTTTGAATTTAATGAATGAAACAGGATGATTTCAACATTTATTTGAGGGAAACAAAAACCAAAGATTAGATTTCAGACGTTACAGCTGATAAAGGGGGAGGATTACTGTGGAGCCGCACAGCTGCAGACTTTGACTTACTGGTGTGACCCCCAACTGTGGTGCAAAATGGAGGCATTTAAAAGAAAGTCACATAAATATATCTTTCCAGTCCTTACTGGGAGATCAAAAGCTTCAGAAGAACTATCTAAATTATCTGGACTGCAGTCGCTTTAAGCATGTAGCACAAAAGAATTCAATAACTTACAATTTGAAAGAAATGCACAAATACTCCGCTGGGTGGCATTTGACACGGAGTTTATACCAGCTCAACTGGGCAGACGATTCAAACGCTGGACTGAACATTTATAATACAGTTTAGAAAAACAAGACTTCTTTAGATGCCTTTGGTTAAGACTTTATTTTGAAAAATGTATCAAGCCTGCAGGGGAGGAGGGACAGAATTTAATTAAAGTATTTACTGATACATTAAAGGGTAATATTTCTAGAGAACTGATGTCTAGGATGTACCTATACATGCAGTCAAATAGAGGTCTCTCCACAGTGTATGTTAAATCAAGGTGGGAGAAAGGAGCAAACATAGAGCTAACAGAAGAGGGGACAGGTTAAATATACCACCTGGAGCTCCTGGAAAAACATCTGAAGGTTTTTTATAACTCCAAAAATCAGTGACAGAGTAAAATACCTGAACACGGTCGGTGTTGGAGCATGTGTGGTAATAAGTCTGCTGTGAATCCTTTTATTGATGCTATGATTATTATTCCTTATATTGCGACAACGATTGTTATTCTCTCACTGATAAATTCAAAAACTGGGGCAAAAAAAATAGCAGTAAGTGGACAGGAGGACTCGACAGTGCTGAACAGGACAATCACAATAGTTGTGGGCTGCGTTAACCCAACATGTAGTTACATTTCTAAGGAGGTGTTCATCAGGTTACGGCGTAGATTTTCCCGCCTGAGCTTAAA
>VUQS01075046.1:3651-19677 GCA_015108495.1 Heterochromis multidens
TAATGAAGTGATAACTTTTTTTTTTTTTTTTTTTTTTTTTCAGTGTCAGAAACAAGCTTCCAGAGACTTCAGATTTCTTTTGCAATTTTTACTTCATGTATAAAACTAATATTGGATAATTCATATATTTTTTATATCATAATAATAATAATAATAATAATGATGATAATGTAAAGAACGCTGTTTTCTATGTGAATGTGTGTTCCTGTAATACTTGGAAGACAATAAAAATGATTTGATGTCCTAGAGGTGTTAACTAGAGATTAATATTGTGGTTTTGTAAAAAGTAAAATCATATATTAGTAATCTGATACTGTAATAAAAAAAAAAAACCTAATAGGTACAAGTAGTGAAAAGAACACAAAAGACACATGAATAGCACAAAAATTCAGCAGTAACTTTGTTTTATTGTCAGAGTAGTCAACAAAAACCTCAAAAAGAGTTAATCCTCTGGGATTTGTACCACATATGTTGTTTAAAGTAAAAGTAGATGATGTGTCAAATAAAAATAACATGAATGCAAGAAGGTAACATATCATACATACAGTAGTGATTAACACATTTTAAAATTTACATTAGACACTAGAAAATATAATAATCAGTTTGTTAATAGGAGTGTTTTTTTAAGACTTTACACACACACAAAGTTACAAATGTCAGGGAGGCTTACCTGTTATTTATAAAAAATCATATCATTTTATTCTGTCAGTTATTATTTTTCTGTATGTACAAGCTTTGAATGCTTTGACGTTTTTACCAGGAAAAACATATTAATTAAGTATTGAGTTGAATAAAATATATTTTATGATTATTTTTCTGAATTCAGTCTCTCAGGCAACATTTCTTTAAAGGCCTCAGTAGATATCCTTGAGGGGTCAAGTGTCAGTTAAAGAATGACTAAGAAAGAAATAATTTATACAGCTGTGTTAAATAAATTTATGTTCACATAATCAGATTTTCTTGTGTAATACAGAAAACCTTTCCACCTGTTCAGGGCTATGAAAATCCATAAAGTTAAACAATCTCAAAAGAAAAAGAATAAAAAAAATAGTCTACTCCTTTAAACTGATCATAAGTCCAGCAGTAGAGTGTAAAATTCTCTACAATATTAAAATGAAACAATGTTAAAACATGAAATGGACTAAACTGTAGGGGCTTACACGGCTTACTGTATTTCTGAAGAAGCGAGTGCACTTCACTCAGTGGGAAATTTCACCTGTTTTAGGTGTGGGACCAGCAAAGGACCAACAGCAGTTTGTTTCTCCCCTTGGGTTCCTTAACTGACAAGTGGAGCAAGTAGACATGGCTTCCTTTAAAGGTCTTATTTGCTCACATGGCAACTAAAGATCTGAGTTATAATGAGATTTTAAGGTTAATGCAGTCGGGGAGAGGATGGACTGCCTGGGGAGATGAACTCAGAGAAAAAAACGTCACCTGAGCTTCCCAAACAAGCAACAGGTACAAATACAGCCATGTAAAATTATGTCCATATATTAGAAACCACAAAGAAAACACATTCAGTTGGAGTACCTCAAGGCTCAACTCTCGGTCCTCTCTTTTTCTCTATAAATTACCAGTAAGGGTCATAATTTGCAAGAGCAGAATTACAAGAAGCTACTTGGTTAATCAAAGCAAATCCTCTAGCATATATTATATGTTTTTATATGTTACCATATATTATATTTAAGGCTCATTCATGAGTTAAACATGGACTCAAACTCATCAATCCTCTGCCTGGTGTTTCCTCTGGGGATCCTTTTGTAGGACACAGTTTTGTACTTTGATGATTGGTGGCCATTTTTCTTCTTGTCATCTGCAGCCTCGGCCTTGCCGTTCATCACAGGAGACCTTTCACCTTTCATCGCAGGTTTTCCTGTCTCCGAGGAGATTTTGCTTTCTTGTCCATCGTCCATCAAGGACTGAGCAGGAGCTTCCATCACTGTCACTTTGTCCTCTGGTCTGAAAAGTGATGTCTGCAGCTCTGGAAATGGAAATATGTTTTTGTTTAATGTAAGTACTTCTAAGAAATGACTTAAAGTGACTTCTTTTGCTCTGTGGAGATTTTTGTCCACTACCATTTACCTTTGTCAATTGAGTGAGTGTCATCTTTGTGAAATGTTAATTAGATTTGAATGAATGAATGAATGAACTCTCTGGCTCGAATCTTCACTTTGAGTGATTGCGTTCCAGCCAATCATAGCTGCAGTTATATAATATCCACTCTACATCTGAACATTTACAGAACACATACATCAAAATTTTGACATTGAAACCTGATTTTGCATATATTTAAAACCCCTTTACCTGAAACAAAGGTTTTATTAATTAAACAAGTTAAGGAACTTTAAAAAAAAAAAAAAAAAACACCCAGAAAATAAACATCACCTGTGTCTTCTTGTTTTTCTTTTAGATGATCTTTCAGTTTATCTGACAGAAACCAAACCTGCAGGCAGGGTTGCATGAGCTGTAGCTAATCTGCAGACCTAGCCTTTGTTAGGAAACTTTAATGTGGATGTAAAGACAATAAATTGATAAATTGTTGCAAGTAAAATGTAAAATTGCATTTTATTTATTTGTTTATTTATTGCATTTTTAATGTTATTGGTGAATGTGTCTTAGTACGTTTACTCAAATAATTTCCTGAAGTACGTTTGACTTCCACTCCACCATATTTTGCATGAAAATATTTTACTTTGTAGCCCATTTCAAATACCATACCATACCATACCAAGAATTAGTTACTTATCATTTTGTAAAACTTCTTAGGTACCCAGCAATATATAAGCAATTAAAATAATCTCCAAGTGACACACACACATTAATGAATCCGTAATTATGACCAGTAATACCATGTATATGATTCTGCATAATAATCTTTACTATAGGTATTTTAAGTATATTTGGATGCTAAAACTTTTGTACTTTTACTTAATTTTTAAAGAATCCTGGAAACACCCCGAAAGCCAAACTTATTCCACCTGACACCTGTCTGATTTAAATGTGTTTGTAACTCCTACCAATGACCACAGGTGTCACCAAATCAGCCAGGACTGAAATCTGACAAGTTAATTCTCTGGTTACCTGTGTGCAGTTCAGGTGCAGTATTTCTGGAGTCCCCTGCTTTTTCTTCTCCTGCTGCTTCACCTGGATGCCACTCTTGCTCTGGTAAGCTGTGCTCTGACGCCTCTGTTTGTTTGCTTACATTCAGATGAGCATCAGCACAGGGAAGGTTTGTGTCTGTCACACTCTGTGCAGCAGCAGCAGTTTGGCTTGAAGCGTCTGTGCTGCTCAGAAAAGCCTCCTTGTCACTGCTCGGTGATGTGGGATAAATGTCCCCACTGTGGGTTTTGGCAGCGACAGCCCCTTTCTCTCCATCTGCGAGGACTCTGGGAGCTTTGTTTTCTGTGTCATGACGCAGCATTTCAGCAGATTCTGGGTCCTGCAGAGGTGGTGGAGGTGACAGTTTTGGGGGATCTGATTGATCAGGCCTCTTTTCCGGCTCCTCAGTTAGTTGCTGTGCCCATTCTTTTGTTTCTTCTTCTTTTCCATTAACCTTTTCTTCTTCTTTTTCTTCCTTGCTTACCTCCTCTTCTTTTTCAGTGTGATGCTCCTCCAGCTCTTCCACTTTGACTCCTTCTACCTTTCCTTCTGTTATCTCTGCTTTGCTCTTTTCCCTCTTCATCTACATCTTCTTCCTCCGTTTCTCTCTCTACTATTTTATTGGCACTTTCCTCTTTTCCAACTTCTTCCTCCTCACCCCGAATTTCATCCTCACATTCTCTTCTTATTTCTTTCTCATCTTCCGTCATTTCTCAGTCCACAGTCTGGTGACCCGGCGGCCACGTTCAGCCTCATGCTTCGTGTGTGAACAGACATGGGTTTGTAACACTTTAATCTCTCAGGTATGAGCGCTCTCTCCAGTTCACTGAGCCCTCCACAAGGTTTCACTTCACTTTAACTGTAGCACAGAGTTCTACGAAAGGATTCAGACTGCAGTAAAGAAACTTAAAGTTTAAGTCATGCATTCAAATTTCTACTCAAGTAAAAGCATAAAGTTTTATGAGTAAAATACTCCCCTGCATGTTCACTTCACTACAACTTCAAATGGACCTATGATGCTTATTTCTAATTCCATATTTTTATTGTTGGATTCTACTAAAGTAGCCTTGCATGACTCACAGTTCAAAATAATCCTGATTTAGCCTTATTTCACCTGCAACTTTATTAGGTACACCTGTTCAACTGCTTATTAACACAAATATCTAATCAGCCAATCACATGGCAGCAACTCAATGCATTTAGGCATGTAGACATGGTCAAGATGACCTGCTGAAGTTGAAACTGAGCCTCAGAATGAGGAAGATGATTTAAGTAGCATTGAACATGGCAAGGTTGTTGGTGCCAGATGGGCTGGTCTTCTGAGTATTTCAGAAACTGCTGATCTAGGGTTTACGGAGAATGGTCCAAAAAAGAGAAAATATCAAGTGAGAAGCAGTTCTCTGGATGAAAATGCCACGTCAGATGACAGCAACTCAAATAACTCCTTGTTACAACCTAGGTACGCAGAAGAGAATCTAACCTTGAAGCAGATGGGCTACAGAAGCAGAAGACCACACTGGGTGCTGCTCCTGTCAGCTAAGAACAGGAAACTGAGGCTACAATTCACATGGGCTCATCAAAATTGAACAACAGAAGACTGGAAACATGTTGCCTGGTCTAATGACTCTCAGTTTCTGCTGCAACATTCAGATGGTAGAGTCTGAATTTGGCATGAACAACATAAAAGCATGGATCCATCCTGCCTTGCATCAGTGGTTCAGCATCAGCATCGTTTAGACACCACAGCCTATCTGAGTATTGTTGCTGACCATGTCCATCCCTTTATGACCACACTGTACCCATCTTCTGGTGGCTGCTTCCAGCAGGATAACACACCATGTCACAAAGCTCAAATCATCTCAAACTGGTTTCTTGAACATGACAATTAGATCACTGTACTGAAATGGCCTCCACAGTCACCAGATCTCAGTCCAATAGAGTATCTTTGGGATGTGGTGGAACAGAAGATTCTCGTCATGGACGTGCAGCTGACAAATCTGCAGCAACTGTGTGATGCTGTCATGTCAATATGGACCAAAATCTCTGAGGAATGTTTTCAGCACCTTGTTGAGTCTGAGCCATGGAGAATTAAAGCAGTTCTGAAAGAAGGAGAGGGTCCAACCCAGTACTAGCAAGGTGTACCTAGTAGCACTGTCTGGTGAGTGTATATTAGGCTGCCTTTCAGCTCATTCTCTGATGTTCTGTAGCTCCTCCGTCTTTGAGACAACCTCCTTCTGATTGTCTGATTGCCTGAGTTATAAACCTGGTATGATCATGCAAAGATATTGCCTCTGATTGACATAATACAGAGCCAAGAGTAAGAAAAACTATCTGAAACTGTGTGTTTACAGCAGTCTAAAGCCTTAGCTTTTGGCTCACAGGGATTACTTGTACTTGTTATTTGAAAATTTGGTCATGTTTGTATTGAAAATCCACCAGTGGAACTGAATATAGATGACAGAAGATGATGAAAAGCACAACAGGTCCTCTTTAAGAGCACGTGTAAACAGAAAAAATAAAAGCAGATAACAGGAGCATTTCTAAAAATGCAGAGAGCGTAAACACAGCCAAATACATAAGCTGAAAAACACAGAATGTACTGAAACCGTAAAAACTTGCATTAATTTCCTTCACAGAGGTCTAAAGTTGAAAGTCTTCTGCACAATGACATGATAAATTTTGGGTCTGAAACTTATGTTATCTTCCTGTAAAATGCCCACAATGCTTTTGTTTATTTAGTCTTTATCATGACTTTGCCTTTTCTCTGACTTTGCCTTATACTTGGATTATGTCAGCTTTACCCATTCACTCCACAGCACATGGTGACTCGCTCATCTAAATTACACCTGTACCACTACATTTAAGTAAATATAATGGATTTTTTTTTAAAAAAGGAAAATATAATAAATTACAAATAATTACATTTTGAAAATGCTTGATGTCCATTCATTCTTGATATTGTGCATAATATAAAAATTGTCTGGCACGTTCAAAAATCTCAAAAGCATCCCCCCTCAGCGTCCACCATGTGGTAGCATAACACGAGAAATATCATGCTCAGGTCACAGCCACATGTTACATGTTTATAAAAATGAAACAGGGTTACGCCCCCTCTCCAACCCTCTTCATGCATTTCAACTGTCTACAAGCAGTTTTTGCTCTTCATGCCCTCCTGACTGTCTCCTATTTCCCACTTTAAACCTTGCATAAGTTGTTGAAATGAACCTGTGTTTTTGTGAAGCATTTTGTGGCTTATGTTATAAGCAGCAAAACAAGTTATTAACATTATCACATTAAGTAAAAAAAAAAGCATCTTTTTGCCTGCATAAAAAGCCAACAGGACCACTTCCTGCAAGTAACGATCATATTAATACATTCCAAAAATATTCTAATAACAGTTTAGTCACCTGCACAGATATTTTATAACTACATCTTATTTATTTTATTTCTATCATCTAATTTTGTTTTGTTGTTATGGAGTTTATGAAATTTAATTTAGAATTACAGCCTCTTTTTTGACGCAGCTAGATTGGGAGCTATTTAACAAAATAAAAACCACAAATCATCATTTATCAGAACATTTATTACAATAATAAAATTGTGCAAGAGTACAAATTGGAGGGACTTTAACTTTTTTTTTAGAAGTTTCACATCATCTTTTCTAGGAAAATATGCAGTCAGTGTTTTACATTTAACGGTGGTGCAAACAAAACCTTAATCAAAGAATATATATTTTCTATATTTTCAGTCTTTAATAATAAAACAGATTCCAATCATTAATTCTTAGGAAAGATTGATACATGATGAGAAGGTCAAGGTGCATATTTTCTCTATGGATGTGAATGCTGGTTTTTTGTGCATTACAATTATTACAATTTGTACAGCCTCTGTTTTCACCTTTTTGACCAAAAAAAGAGCTATATTTGAATGAGCAGCAAAGCAGAATTGGCTCTTTCTATGTTTCTTATTTCTCATTCTAAAACCTGTCTGCATCAGTAGAATTTTCTAAGATTCGTTTCTCTCGCTTTGCTTCCTGCTGCGCTCGCCAAGCAGCGAGCACCTCGTCATCTTCAGCCTCCACGGCAGCTCGAGCCCTGATCCTCTGCCTGGTTTGGGTGATGAAGGTGGCAATATCATCCTCCTCCTCTTCGGCGGCTTCCTCTCTCCGAGTCCTCCTCCCTTCTGTCTCACTGCTTTCATATAGTGAATGATGAGCAAACTTTCTCTTGGTGGAGAAGTCGCCGTAGCTCTCGGTTCCCTCGTTGCTCTCCTCATAGGATCCGTACGATCTCCCTGCTCGGCTGTAGCTGTGGGATTGCGTGAAGCCGTTGCAGGAATATTCAGTGTCTTCACTTGATAGATTTTCATGTAACCTGGCCCGGTATCTGGAGGTAACACCATATGTTTCCTCCTCCCCATCTTCATTGACAGCATAGGAGGCCCTGCGGCTTGAGAAGTCACATTCGGAAGCTGAGGCGTCAAGATCATCATATGGGTCCTCCGATGGACCAGTTTCTGCTCCAGAGGCTGGTTTTCTTGGAGGAGGCCTGACACTTTTCAACCAGTCATCAATGCTGGTGTTCTTATCTTTCTCCAGTGCTGGGTTTAGATTCAGGCACCCTGATAGACCGTAACTCCTCTTTGGTTTCTCCTTTTTCTTTGTCTCTTCAATAAACTCCTCCTCTTTCTTCTTTCTTTCCTCTTCCTTATCTTCATCCTCCTTTGGTTTCTTTTTCTTAAACAGAGTACTGTGTTTGTTGTCTTCCAGGATCTTCTTCTTTTCGTAGGTAGACATCTTGTCCCTCATCTCAGATTTGATCTCCTTGTCTATGGCATCCAATTTGTCCAGGTTAACTTGGTCCTGGAAGAGGCTGAAGAGAGGAACACTGGTAGTAGTGATCTTGTTTTTCTTTGAGCCCAGGGTGGAGCCAAGGTTGAAGCCCAAGGCTGAGCCTCTACCACTGAGACCTGAGATGCTGCTTGACCCACCACTGGAGAGGACTGATGTTGCCCTGCCTCGACCTTGTGACAGAGAACTAGAGTAGGAAGCGCCGCTCAGCAAGGATGCTTTGTCATCATCAACACCATGGCCTGAAATCACATTCGATGGAGCACCAAAGCTCAATTCAGACCCGGCACGTGATGGAGGAGGAAGGCTAATTTCACTCTGTTTCTGTTTGATTGTTTCTGAAACAACGTTGGCAATCCAGTTTTGGATGCTGGCCAGATTGACCATAGGTTCACCTCCAGGACCCTGCACAGTTGGAACTGGGAGGATCGGCGGAACTGGTGGCACAGGATTCACTGGGACTGCAGACTGTGAGGATCTTGTGCTGTGAGCCTGGGAAACTGAAGATATGACAGAGGATCTACCACTGACCATAGATATGTTATCATCATTGGCGACACTTGGCGGCCCCGTGACACCAGCTCCAGCCCAGAAGGCAGACAGAGGTATCGTACCACCACTAATGCAACTCTCTGTTTCCCAGCCACATACGGACTGGCTTTCTTCTAAAGTTTTCTTTGAACGCTCCAGAATCTCTTCACGTCGTTGCCTCCTTCTGATTGTTGCTAAGTCCTCACCTCTGCTCAGCTCCAAAATCTCATCTGTGTTCTCCTCCCCAAGACGCTTCTGCTGCCTCAGCTTCCATGCCTGATACGCTGTCAGGTTGACCTCTTGGAGAGATGGTGTCTTGGCTTCTTCCTCACCGTCACCGACAGAACTTTTCTCTCCGTCCTCACGATCTTTCTTGTTCCACCCAAACTGGATCCTCTTGATTCGCCAACGTTCCAACGGTGACATCTTCTCCTTATTCTTCTGACAAAAGTTGTACATGGAGCTGGTGTCAGAGAGGATACTGTCTACTTCATCATCAATCGTCTTCTTTACTCCTTCGTCCTCAGTGGCGGTTCTCTCACTACCTTCATCGTCTTCTTTCTTGCGGTACCGAGCAGCTGCTTGTTCCTCAATCTCCTTAAGCCGCTGCTTCCAAAGATCAGAGTAACTCATACAGCTGGAGGTTGACATTGTGTCAGAGGGTGGGCGTCTGTTGCGACGCTTCAACCGGTCTTTCACGGCTCTTATGTCCTCGCTGGTGACGCTCTCCACATCAGCGTCTCCACCTTCTTTCTTCTTCTTTGAAAACCCCCCTGGAAGAGATTCCTCATCCTCCCCATCAATGTTCAGCTGGGCCTCCCACCACTCATCACTCTGGTATTTTTCATTCCTCTGCTGCCAATCGCGGATCATGCTGTCCAGACCATCATCATCATCTTCCTTGCCCTCCGTCTTAGGTAGAACAAGCTCCTCTTGGACACCGTTGGATACCTGGCTGTTAAACCCATCCTGTGCTCCGATCAGTCCACTTTTGAGCGCTGCAGTGGCAGCAGAGGAAGCAACGCTGCTCATCACACTTTCTCCGTCCTCCTCCTCCTCCATCATAATGGAGTTAGCCTTCACCTCGATCATACTCTGCTCTTCCTCTTTGTCCGTATCCTCATCCTCATCTTCGCCGAAGATGCGAGCCCGGGCTCGAGCATCAATCACAGAGCACTGGCTGAGCGTTTCATCATCATCGTCTCGCTCCTCCATGAGGGTCTCGTTGAGTTCTCGCAGCTGCTTCAGGAAGCCTTCGTTGGGGTTGATGGCACGTTTTTTTCTTATTGAGGTCAGAGCCTCCATGATGGTCATGTTCTGGAAGATCATCAGGTAGGATGCCACCAGGATAGCAGAGCGACTGATGCCCATCATGGAAACAACAAGAACCTTTCCTGCAAGGAAAGGAAACAGTTACTATCTGACCAATGCTGAAGAGTTAAGGTAGATACCGATTTTAATATTACAATGTTTTAAAAATTAGATTCCATCTGATTCTTTAAGAGCTGTGCTTTGACCCTGCATACATAAATATGAGCTACAATCCAAAGTAAACAAAGTATGTAATGCATGTATTCAATATACTGAAATACTGTGGTATCAATATTGGTATCTACAATAGATTAGTTAAACTTGCAATAATGGCATTTTGCCACTTGAGGGCAGCAGAAACAAGTTGTTGACAAAGCAGTGACCTATCACATTTTTTATGATTTGTATATGCTTTCTTTAGTCTTTTTTCTTAGTCTTTACACTCTTTAGAGGAAGTATCTACCTATTCATTTATCTAAATGCTCCACTGTGTTCACCAGTATATTTTTAAGTGTGTCTGTTTGCTGTTTGCAGATAAACAGGTCATGAAGGCCAGGCTTTTAAGAGTTTTTTTTCTCTTAGAAACAGTGGCATGCCAAGGACAAAATCAAGATTATAAGTAGGTCACAGCCACACAGCTTAATAGGACCTGAAACTCACTTCTTCAACTCCTATTATTATGAAACCACAGATTATAAATGCTTTAAAAGAATGTTTGACTGGGAGGGATTTTATTGTTGATGATGCGGCTTCTGACCCATATATAGTAAGCTTTTAATTACTGTTTTCACATCTTGTTCTGCATCATAAGACATATTGAAATTTGCATCATGCTTAAAGAGTTTTTTTTCCCCCACAATAAGCAGAACACCACTCTGTGGTATCTGTGCTGCCCCAGTGAAAATTTCTACAATAATAATTGACAAGTGCAAATATAGCTAGATACTATAAATAAAACAAATACACTGATATTATAATTTTACTTAGTCTGGCAAATAGTTCAAGTTGATCCAATATAAACAGTTTCATCAACTTGAAAAACACATTTAAGTAAGTAACTCTATTACTCTGAGCATTTGAGTTTACAGTTTATGTAGTTGGTAATGATTTAATGCATTACTTTATCATTAAAATATATCAACCTGGAAGTTTTAGAGGACATTATCTTCCAGCTGTAAAATGTTCCTCAGATCAAGCATAACTCAGCTAAAGTTGAACTAAAACATTTGATATGGAAATATTTTAAATTCCTTTCATTCTTACTTGTGTATGGGTACTTAGAGAGGAAGGAAACAACAACTGCCTGCAGTTATAGGACAAGATACAGTTAGGTCCATAATTTGTTGGATAGTGACACAGTTTTTGTCTCTGTACACCACCACAGTGGATTTTAACATTCAAGTTGTCATCGAAATGCAGGCTTCCAGCTTTGATTCAAGGGGTTTAGCAAGAGATTTGCATTGACTGTTTAGGAATCACAGACTTAATACACAGTACCCCATTTTCAGAGGATCAAAATTAGCTGGACAATTGAATGACAAGCAGTTTCATGGCCTGTTCCCTTGTTATTTCGTAACAAATGAAGCAGACATGATATCTGAAGTTGATTCAAAGGGTTGAATTTGTATTTTATAGCTGTGATTTTAAATATGAAACCCAAAGAAATGTCAGTGCATTAAGCCATCATTGGGCTGAAAAAAAAAATCAAAACCAAATTAAATCTATCAGAGAGACAGCAAAAACTTTAGGAGTGGCCAAATCAACAGTGTGCTGATTAAACGCCAGCTCAGCAACACCAAAAGGCCTGAAAGACCACAGAAGACAACTAAAGGGGATGATGACAGAATTATTTCCATGGTTTAAAGAAAAAACACTACCTCATAGCATCTAGCAAATCAAGAACGCTCTGGAGGAGGTAGGTATATCATTTTCAAGGTCTACAATCAAGAGACAACTTCATGAATGCAAATACAGAGAGTTTACAACAAGGTGCAAACCACTGGTTACGCTCAAGAACAAGAAAGACACTGCACAGTTTTTTAAAAGAAGAAAAGAAAAAGATGAAACCAAGATGATCTTGTACCAGAATGACGAGAAGAGAAAAGTATGGAGAAGAAGAGAAACAGCTCAAGATTCAAAGCATACCACATCATCTGTCAAACATGGTGGAGGCATGTTATGGCATGGGCATGTATGGCTGCCAGTGGATTGTTTATTGATGATGTGACTGCTGATCAGACAGAGCTTCCCAAAGCAAATGGATAATGACGCAAAGTATACTGCAAAAGCAACCCAAGCATTTCTCAAGGCAAAGAAATGGGAAATTCTTCAATGGCCAAGTCGGTAACCTGATCGTAATCCACTAGAGCAGCTTTTCAGCTATTAAATACAAAATGCAATGCAGAGAAACCCACAAACAAGCAGCAACTCAAGGTGGTGGCATTAAAGGAAATGCAATATTTGGTGATATCCATGGATTCTAGACTTCCAGCTATCACTGATTTTCATCCAAGTATTAAAAAATCCTCACATAGTCTGTCCAAATACTTTCAAGCGCCTGAAAATCGGGGACTGTGTATAAAAATGTCTGTAATTTTTGAACAGTTAACACAATATATTTGTTAAACCCTTTGAATTAGAGCTGATTGTTTGCTTTAAAATCCACTGTGGTGGTGTACAGGGGCCAAACTACAAAAATTGTGTCTTTGCCCAACAAATTCTTGACCTAACTGTGTTATTAAGCTGTTGTTTGTGAAGTCTTCAGGCAGGTCTTTAGGCTATGTTAATTAAGAAGCACAGTCAACAACACCGTGACTGTGCCATCTTCTTCCAGGAACACACATGTTCTCAGTGGGCACATAAAATTATTCTCAGAAACTGGGATGTTGAGAAATTACAGATCAGATGTTTGGGATATTTCACTGTATCACTGTTGACCTCCACCCGGAGACATGTATTAAAAATGTGCTTTTAGCAAAATCTGGTAAAATAAGTGCATTGTGTATCATGTCTGTGAGCTAAATGATA
Organism: Heterochromis multidens; assembly: GCA_015108495.1. NCBI lineage: Eukaryota > Metazoa > Chordata > Actinopteri > Cichliformes > Cichlidae > Heterochromis > Heterochromis multidens. The sequence continues at coordinate 16,469 of VUQS01075046.1, forward strand.
GAATAAATGAATGATTAAAAGTCAGTGGGAACCAGAGACCACAAACCACCGCATTGATGAAAACAGACAAAAAAAAGTCTCAAGGTTTCACAACTTCTATTTGTAACGTCATAAACTGATGTCTGGAGATGAAGATGATACCTTCAGGTCAAAAAATAAATAAGATGGTCATTATAATGTGGGCATATAGAGGAAGGGCAAATAGGGATACAGGCTCACTGATAAGTAAATGGATAAATGGGTGTAAAAAGCTACCTTTCTTCAACCCCTGTTATTGTAAAACTATTGATTACAAATACTTTAAATATGAAGGTTTGTTTGATTTTGAGTGGTTTTATTCATGATGAAATAGTTTCTGGACTAGAGTTATAGTAAAAAGAAAGTACACCCTCTGTCAGTTCTAAGGTTCTAGGACATAATTTTTTAAAAATTACCTAGTCCTTACCAGGTCTTAAAATGAGGTAAATACAACCTCAGATGATCAACAACACATGACATTTTACAAATCAAATGTATTTAACAAAAACTAAGACATAATGTAGAAGGAGTGTGTGAAAAAGTAAATACACCCCATGACTCAGTAGTTTGTGGAACCACCTTTAGCAGCAATAACTTGAAATCATTTTCTGTATGACTTTATCATCTCTCACATCGTTATGAAGGAGTTTTGGCCCACTCGTCTTTACAATGTTGTTTCAGTTCATTGAGGTTTGCAGGCATTCATCAATGCACAGCTCTCTAAAGGTCACCACCACAGCATTTCAATCAGGTTGAGGTCTGGATTTTGACTGGGCCATTGCAACACCTTAATTCTTTTTTTTCTTTTCATTTTCACAGATTTGCTGCTGTGCTTGGGGTCATTGTCCGGTTGCATGACCCAGTTTGGGGCAAGCTTTATCTGTCAGACAGATGGCCTCACATTTGACTCTAGAATACTTTGGTATACAGAGGAGTTCATGGTTGACTCAATGACTACAAGGTACCCAGGTCCTGTGGCTGCAAAACAAGCTGAAATCATCACCCCTCCACCACCGTGCTGACAGTTGGTATGGGTGTTTGTGCTGTATGTGAACATGGTGCTTTGCATTATGACCAAACATCTTCGCTTTGTTCTTGTCTGTCAAAAGGACATTGTTCCAGAAGTCTTGTGGTTTCTTAAGATCCAACATTGCAAACCTAAGCCATGCTGCCATGTTTCTCCTGGCAACTTTTCTAAGCACTTACACTCCTAATTCCTAAACGAATTCCTATAGTTTTTCAGACAGTGCTTTGGCTCAGTTTTTGTTAAATAAATAATGACACAGTTAATTATGCCATGTTTTGAAGTTCATCTGAGATTCTAGCTACCTAATTTTAAGGCCTGCTAAGGACCAGGTGATAAGTAAAACTTTAGAATTGAAAGAGCATACATTTTCTTTTCATTGTGACTGTATCTACATATGGTAAGTATGTAGGTTTTAAACTGTTTCAGTTTTTACCTGTTCACTGGAAACTCAAAAAAATGTCAGATTATTAAAAAAAAGTCATGGTAAGTCTCTTAATTTCTTAAAATGATTAAAGTCAAACTTTTTCAAATCTTGGTCTCCATTAGAAGACATGTTAAAATTTACATCAGGCTTTAAAGATCCTCCTTTTTTACAATAAGCAGAATAGCACTTTGCACACTATCTGTGCTACCACAGTGCCACAGTTTCTACAATATTAACTGACAAGTGCAACTATAGCACACATAACATAAATAAATACTCTGAAATACTTTTATGTGGTGCTTACTTATTCCATTAAAAAAACAGTTCAACTTAAAAAATAATGAGTTTTATCAATTTAACAAAAAGAATGAAAAAACATAAATATTTAAGTAAGTATATTTTTTATTTTTATTGATCTGAACATTTGGCTTCTAAACACTTATAAATAAATACTAAAAACATCATCCTTTCTTATATGTATTTGTATGTTTTTAATGTCTTTGTTTTGTCATTAAATTATAAATATATTCAGCTGGAAGAGTTTTAGTTCGGGTTATTCCTACAGCAGCACAATGTTCTCCATAAAGCAAAGCTCAGCTGAAGTTGAGTTAAAATATCTGATGTGAATTTATTATTTAATTTCACTGGTGTATTGAGAGGAAGATAACATTAGAAATCAGTTAATAAAAATGTCCAAATCTGGCTCTACAGTCTCCAGGGACAAGATGAGATATTATTAAGCTGCTGTTGCCAAAGTCTTCCAGCAACATTTTAGGCTGTGTTAAGTAAGAAACACAATCAACAACACTGTGACTGTGCCATCTCCTTCCAGGAACACACATGTTCTCTGTCGGCCCAAGAAATTCTTCTCAGAAACTGGGATGTTGAGAAATTACTGATCAGTTGTTTGTGATCTGTTAATGCGTCACTGTTGACCTCCACTCCAGGACATGTATTGAAAAAAAGTGCTTTTAGCAAACTCTGGTAAAATAAGTGCATTGTGTATCATGTCTGTGAGCTAAATGATAAAATAAATGAATGATTATAAGTCTGTGGGAACCAGAGACCACAAAATAAACACCCTATTGATGAAGACAGACACAAACCCAATGTCAAGGTTTCCATTTCCTACGTCATAAACCGAAGTCTGGAGATGAAGATGATGATGATGATGATGCCTTCAGGTCAACAAATAAATATTACGTGGGCACATACAGAAATGACAATCAGGGATATAAGCTCACTGATTGATTACATGAACAACCCATTAAATTCAGATGAAGCCACCATAAGAATAAACTAGCTGATTATATAAATACAATATATTTTCTTTTAGTGTGACCACTCTGTTAAAAGATGCTTTTTAACCCTTTATTGTTCTGTTCAACCATTTGTAGGAGCACATTTTGAGTCCCTATATCTTTCTGAAACATACACTGAAGTTAACTTAACCTGTTTGAGCCATCTCTACCACTTGGTTTTGATCTGTTATTCTCAAAAAATTCAATTCAATTTTCAATTCAATTCAATTTTATTTATATAGGGCCAAATCACAACAACAGTCGCCTCAAGGCGCTTTATATTGTAAGGTAAAGACCCTACAATAATATTAAAGAGAAAACCCCAACAATCAAACGACCCCCTATGAGCAAACACTTGGCAACATTAGGAAGGAAAAACTCCCTTTTAACAGGAAGAAACCTCTGGTGGAACCAGGCTCAGGGAGGGGCAGCCATCCGC
>VUQS01075047.1:0-10824 GCA_015108495.1 Heterochromis multidens
AAGAGAAAATCACACACACAGTACTACAAAAAACGGGGGCAAATCTCACCAGCTTTACAGGGATCCTTATAGTCGATCGTCTCTGATGTGGCAGTGGGCTCCACATAGTAGCCTGGATCAATCGCGTCCAAATCGATCGCCAATATCACGCCAAGACATGATAGAAGAAACAAACACCTCGCCGAGAGATCCATGTTTGTGGAGGGGAAACGGCGAAAGGCGAGGGATAAAGGTAGAGGAAAAGAGAGGGACAGAGGGAAAAGAGAGACAGAAGTGAGAAAGAGAAATAGAGTGAGAGAAAATGGGAGGTTTTTTTTTCTTTTCTTTTTTTTGTTCGGGGGGGGGACGAGATCCCTCTGGAGGGCGGGTTTTAAATCCAGCCTCTCTCCGGTGTTTTCTTGGCTCTGGGGGCAGTGATTTCTCTCCTCCAGCCGGAGCTTCGGGCTAGTGCGGAGTACTGCCCGAGAAACTTTGATGATATGGCTGCCCCGCAGGGGCGGAGAAAATCCCCAATTATCAGTGATGCACGTGTGAATTTGTATTGTTACCTTGTCGGTACGTGAAGAGCGTGTGAGTGACTAGAAACTGGTTGCCTGGGAATATCTCTGTGTGAGGAATTAATATTGTGATTGTAGTTTCCCCTCCGCTCTGCTGTATTAAGGGTCACAGACCTGAATTCATTATAAACAGACCAAAGTGTGATTTATCTCCCCGGAACAGACCGCAGGTTTATAAAAGTTCAGCCACACTTTGCGCGTAAAATCGTTATTTTTTTTCGGATCTTTTTACACTTCAACTTCTCCCCGCTTCTCTCTTACTTCCACTAGCGCGAGACAGCCTCGCAGAAACGTGCGCAATTATTTACACGTGCACACGCCGAACGGCCGCCCACTCGCATTATGACATGCACGCGCACACACACGCAAACAAACAGACGTGCTCGACGCTTCTGGAGTAAATAGTCACGAGCGAACAGAAGCGATTAGTGCGCCACCTGTTGGTAATTTACGGGACACATTTACACTGGTTACACAGGTTCACACAGAGCTAAAAAACAAAAAAAGATAAGCAGAGGACAGTCTGAGTTTTATGGAAGCTTGTTTCCGCCACTGGAAACACACAAACAAACAAACAAACAAACAAACAAACAAAAAAGTCAAAATTTTGTCTTACTTTTGACTTACTAAATTCTGTTATCAAACTTCTGAGAAAATAACTTGAAATACTTGAAATTTTGAGGGATTTTTTTTCAGTAGCGGAAACAAGCTTCCATAGAGAGTTTGGCAAGACACTTTATTATTATTAAGATTAATAATAATAATAATAATAATAATAATTTATTCATCCTGACAGAAGGTCTCACAGGAGGTTTGTTAACCTTAATCTTAGCAAAAGCGGTGCCCCTGGACCCTGGAGGGTAGGTACTTTATTCTATCAATGCAAATTTGATCCACTTTATCAATGTTTGTTCCTCATGACTTCATATCTCGTTAGGCTTTCAAGTAGTGACTTTTAAAAAAAAAACAAAAATACAGATTCAAATTGGAGTCCTCAGATTACCAGTTTTCTACCTACTCAGTTTTAGTGGAATATTTCTCGAGTTCATGTCTGATAGTAATAGTTTAATTCTTGTATGATAAATATGCTGGTAGCATGATGGACCTACAGCTTACACGTATTTATCATTAAATCCATTCTGTTACCGTTTTATTCACTTTTTATCTTTCCAGTACTGCTGATTTTCTCCTGCACTTTTCAGGCCTTCTACATAGATATCTGTATCTTCTCAGGTGCACACGCTTGTTATATCTTTGTACCTGTGAATATTCATACATAAAGTGTAATACAGGAACAACCACATCAAGTAAAATACTTCTCTTCCCACTGGACTTCAGCAAAAATGAAACTCATGTCTACAGGACAGTGAAGCTGAACTGCAGAAGTGACTGGATGGCAAGATCTCAGATGGATTGCTTCAACAGGGACTGGTGGCGATAATGGGAGGAAATGCCAGCAGCTGCTGTTGTCTAATGTATACAAAGGCTTATATAAGAAGGAAGGGAGACACTCCTATCTATATCTTATCTGACTGCTGGAGATGGAATTTAAGACAGGATGTCTACTGCAATAAGTGGGCTGTATTTATGCTGCTGCTGTAAACACAGCAGTGCAACTATCACGCATAAGAGCGAGCTTCTCCATAATATTTTGAACAAGAGGGGAGTTTCTCAGCTTGCTCACTGCTCCAAGTGTTTAGCACACAAGACCAAATGTTTACATTAGCTAAGTAAAGCAAAACAAGCACGATCAGGTAAATATGTTTATTTCAAACAGAAACTCTGCGTGCAGTGAAGTCGTGACATGGTGCAGATGGGAAATATTACCCCCGTCCAGTGTTTCAGACTACGGAACAACAGGTTAAGATGGAAACAAGTGCAACAAAAGCTTGTTTGTCAGTGTTCATGTAATGGAGTTTTATAAGTGCAAATGATTCAAACTGAGTATTGCAAAAGATACCCCCCTTTTAACAATCACATTACATCAAAATACAATTTGGTGAAGCTTCACAGGGAGAAAATTACGACACACTCTCGTTATATGGATTACTGTCATATGAGCTATCTGATCGATGTGGAGATATTCAGATAAAACGATGAAAGAACTTAATATACTCTGAGAATATGCTGAGGATTTCTAACATTTTCTTTGCTGAGCTGTGCAGCATGAACAGTTGCACACAGCTGTCCTTTTATATGCTTTACCTGGACTGCTCCAACACAGTCCAGGTAGTTTGCAGTTTACCCTCAGCATATAATTTCCTCCCTAGAACATGTGATCATGCTGTCAGTTTAAAGTCAGAGGTGTAATAAAGGAGTGCAGGCTGGAGCATGACAACCACTGAAGTTAGCAGAGCCTGTTCTATCCAGCACAGACTCAGTCACGGCTGAAAGCGACTGCCTGGCCTTTTCCCACCATCTCCACAGGGGGGCCCTCTGTGAGGCGTGGTCTTCTGCACATTGTGGGGTGGTGTGTTCGTCACTACAGGGAGGGTGCAGTCTCATCAGCAGGCTGTGGCTCCTAAGGTACTTTTGCACATCACCATCTTGCATCAGGAAATTGCCCACAGTGAGTCAAGATTTTCACTGCTGTAAAAGGGCACAGAGAAATTAATTAACTCAGTCCATTCACTGTTTATATTAAATTCTTCAGGGTAATGACATGTTTGACATTTACTTTAAAGTCTGCTCAGAATCCTCTGATATAATCTTGGGATATTTTCAGCTATAATCCAGTTTCAGAAGTGGAACACACTTTCGTCTACAGTCTAATAATACTTATCTGAGAGAGACAGGGCATGGCAGGATTTTATGTTTATTTCTACAGTCCTGTGCAAAAGTCTCAAGCCACCCGTCAGTTCTTTATATTTTGCTAGGAAAATGGGAAATAGGTGCAGCGATTTATTGAAACGTGCAAACATACTTAGAAATACAAAATGCAAAAACAGAGTTTGTACAATTCTAACGAGCTTGAAAGTCAATATTTGTTATGACCACCTTGATTCTTCAACACAGCCTGAACTCTCTTAGGCAGCTTTCTTCTCATTTCTTTAAGTAGTCTTCAGGAATAGTTCTCCAGGCTTCCTGAAGGACATTCAAAGCTCTTCTTTGGATGTTGGCTGCCTTTTGTTCTGTTCTTTGTCAAGATGATCCCACAGTGCTTCAATAATTTTTAGGTGCGGGCTCTGGGGAGGACAATCCATGACTGATAGAAAAGCACACAATGGAGCACTATCCAGGTTTGCCTTTACTGCATTGGCAGTGTGTTTGGATCAGTGTCATGCTGAAAAATGAAGCCATTGCCAATCAGACCTTTTCCAGATAAGACACCACTGGCTGAAATGCAGTCCCAAACCATGACAGAGCTTCCACCATGTTTTACAGATGGCTGTAGACACTCACTGTTGTATCGCTCTCCTGACCTCTATACATAATGACGAGTTGAACCAAAAAAAAAAACACATTTGGATTCATCACTCCATCAGACGTTTCCACTGATTTTCAGTCCAGTTCTTGTGTAATTTGTCATACCTCAGCCTTTTCTTCCTGTTTCCCTTCCTTAAGAATGGCTTCTTGACAGCCACCCTTCCACTGAGACCATTTCTGATGAGGGTTCAGTGAACAGTAGATGGATCAACTGAAGGACCAGATGCATCTCTCAGGTCTTTACTGGATTTTTTCCTATTTCTTAAGAACATGACTTTCACATACTGTTACTGCTGTAGACATACTGCACACCATGGTAAGATATACCATGTTTTGGCTAATAGGTCTTTGGGAATTGCCTTGTTGGTGCAAAAATATTACTTTATGCCTGTTAAACTGTGTTATCTTTGGCATTTTTCATAGATTCTAAACTAAAAAAAAATGGAAACAAATGATGTGTTTTAACGACAGGCTGCTAGTAAAGTGCCTAAAGATACAATTTAAAATAGGTTCTTTGCGAAGTTGTCTGTTATGTATAGATACAACAATAGTTCATCCACTGAGTTAGGTGCTTTTTTATGCATGCATGATTCATAGGTCAGTGTTAAGTGGTTTAACAAACAAAAAAAAAACATTTCTCTGAAAATGGTCAGGTACAAGGACTGGACTGAAAATGAGAAAAAGCAGCCAATGTCCAAAGAAAAACTTTGAAAAAGCTTCAGAAACCCTGGAGAACTATTGCTCAAGACCACTTTAAAAATTACAAAAATGTCTGGCTCTGTGGAAAAGATAAAGAAATGCGGGGTGGCTTAACACATTTGCATAGTATGCATTTCACTTAATATTTAGTTAACTTTCGCCTATTTCCTCAAATGCTGTTAAGTCTAAAAATCTCTTTATAATAAAGAAAAGCTGTAGCTGACACTTAATGTTTCAGTGTTTCTCTGTTAATGCACCTTCAATCCTCAGTTTATGCATCAGTGGCTGTATGCAACCTAAAATACACAAGGCTACAAGGTACTGTGAACAACTGGGTCAAGAGCTATGCGATAAAGCTGGTAATTATTTGCTACACTATCTCCACAACTAAGTATAGACAAGTGACTGCAAAAATTTATTTAAAATTAGGCATTGGCGTGCTATGTCAATGAGAACAATTACAAGCTACCAAAATGAAAAATTTAAATGGGTTTTATGGACATTTGCAGTGATTAAACAGAAATGGAAACCTCGCATGAGTCAGACAGAAACAAACAGGTAACCAAGAGTAAGGAGGGGGAGAAAAGAAAAAGCTCCAAGTTAAATGTGCCTTATTAGGTGCTGAATTGAGACACACCTTGGGCTCATGGGTACGAGTTGATGTCACAACTTCACCACCAGCTTGGCTGACAGATCCCACTCTACTCGTCTGTGCTCCTCGAAGGGTCACGGTTATAGAAGTGGGGGCTTTCTGCCCTCCTGACAACACACACACACACGAGTTTTCAGAAATAACAAGCTAGACATGATTAGTCTCCAAATACACTAAAATAGACTTGAACACTTCACTACAAACATGCTGTGATGCAAATCATCTGAACGATAGTTTTTGGTTTTTAGCAAGTTCATGTATGATTTTAGATGACTATGAGAGGTAAAAGCAAATTTGGAGGTTCAGGTAGGTGAAAGGGGTGAGAAACTGATTTACACTCAAAGTAAAACAACGAGACAACAATTAAAAAAAAAAAAAAACACAAGTTTGATTCCAGTCTTTATTATAACAGGAACAGCTTGGGTAATGCCAGGTGCTAGCGTTATTGCTTTTCACACAACTCTCTAGGAGGTCAGCATTAATATTAATGAATAATTGAAAGCAGGTGATTTAATGGAAGGGCTTACAAAATAGGCAAACAAAAAGGAACAAACATGAAATGACAGCTTGAACAAACAAAGCTGACACAAAGCAGTTTGGACTGAAACAGGCATCTTAATAAATTTGGTCAACCATCTTCACATTGATCTTAACTTAATTCACAATTATTCAGGATCAAACTGTTTCACGCTTTTCTGTGTCCGACATAAGATGGAAACTCAAAATTTTGACTTTCCATTCCCCATATGGCTCTCTGTGAACATGAAACCATGTACGCCCCTGATCTGCTGTACATATAGCTGCACATCCCTCTGCAAACCTTACAGTTAGTTTGCCTGGAATGAGCCTCTCTCTGAAAGTGTCAGAGTTGCCCTCTACATTCCTCTACTCCTGGCCTACAGACCTCCTGAACTACTGTTTCCAAAACAAAGGATGAACGAACTCTGGGCATTCAACGTGGCCGTCGTGTCTTGGCAGCTCGAGACATACCAGTGGTCTGGTTGGTGATGTGCGCCAAGCCAGGCAAGCTGCTAGCAAGTTTGGCCAGCCCACCATTGGTGAGCAGCTGATGGATGGCGGTGGTTTTAGCCACTCCTCCTGTGGTGACCACAGGCACTGCCCGGAGCAGAGTACTGCTACTGGTACCGGCGGAGCTCAGGACTGGACCCTGTGGATTGGCACAAACCGCACGAGGGTGGATGAGTAGAAGGGAAACAAGTCAAGGATTCCTCATAAATGTGCGTAATGAACAGACTGAATAATTTATATCATATTTTATCCATTTTTTTTAAAATGCAGTTTTGTAGTACCAAAGCCTATTGGACATGACAACATCTATTAACAAAAAAAAGTGGTAATAAATCAATAAGTTGTTTTTTTTTTTGGCTACAAATGATATGCTGCAGTTATGTTTTATGTATCTAAACCACAAGGCTACTAGAAGCTGTACTAGATCTGTGTTCACTTTATCAGTTGGGCAGCTAACTACAAATGTTGCATACTCAAATTATATTAACACATAATTATGCACTTGTTGTCAGTATAATCTATATAATTTATAGTGAATGGATGGTCCAAAATAGCAAAATCTTCATTGTGGTCCTTTAAATTTTATCTACTATAACCACTGCATCAAGAGTTACCTGGGTGCCGCCTGCGTTGGCTGCTGTCGAGGGCACTTTAGGAGCTTTGGTGACGATCTCCTGAAGACTGAAACTTAGGCCTTGTAGAAGACTGCTGGCGGAAGGCGCTACACACACACACACACACACGCGCACACACACACACACACACACACACACACACACACACACACAAAGACCAATCAGTGAAGCTGAAATCAATCCCAGTGAATCAGCATAGAAATTATTTTAAAAAAAATCCTCCACAGGTCTAAACTAATAGAATACACACACAAACAAAAATATTGCATGACAGCAAGGGCAAGGTTTGGGTCAGTGACTGACAGCAATGGCGCAAGAGGTGATCAATGATGATGTTTGCTAAAACATGTCCAGATTCTCAATTCAGTGATTAAACTGAATCCCACACAATAAATCCACCAGAACTGCACTTGTGTTTTGACGCTACTGTGCTGAGATCAGCTGCACAGTTAAGAGTGCAAACAAGCGTGCAAGGCAGGACAAGACGAAGATACCTTGGGCAGTAGCTGGAGCTTGCACCTGGGCTGGTGTGGAAGGCCCTGAAACCATGCAAGGCTGCACGCTGTTGAATGAGCTGGAGCCTGGGGACAGGGCACCAGACACCTCTGAGAGACTACCAGACCTGCAGTGACACACATAACCACCAATCTACTCAGGAGCTACCCCAGCAAGTGCTGTTTGGCCATCACTCAGCTCCCAAACTCCGAGTACACCACTCATCAATCCCTCTGCACCAGCCACTCCAACAAGATGGGAGTGGACGTGGGTGTAGGCATGGTTAGGGTTTTAAGCGTTCTAAACTCAATGTGTCTGTGTGTGTGTGTTGCAGGGCCGGCTTGCTTACCGCTGGCCTGTAAGAAGTCCAGAGAGCTCCTTGGCACCAGCTACAGTCTGTCCCACTGTCACAGTTAAGGGCTTCCCAGAGACACCCACTGCAAGAAAAGAGGAGAATATGAGGGACAGTCAGTTATTTAGCTTTGGTAAAAATTATTTAAATGATCATTTCTAGAAAAAGGGTGAACCTCAAAACAGCTTATGACAGGTACAATACTTTTCTTAGGAATAAAAGGCTTAGCAAAGGCCTAGTTTCACTTTAGCGATATTGCATAACAAACAAAAACACGCTTTTCATCTCATTTCATCGGCACGGCTGACTGAACTCAACCTGCTCAAAGCATCTGTCTGCCCATAAGTGATTTTATCAATGCATAAAAAGAAGAAAGCACTGCATCTGTTTATTCTGACCATACCAAACAACAAAAAAGCCCAGACAAGTTCTCTCAGTGTTTAAAGAATCATCTGACATTTGCATGAAGCTAGAGGCAAATCACCCAACACCTTATAGTGGGTGACTGCAGGAATATATGGATGACTGGCTGAATCAGTCACTGGCTGGTTTTGTTGGGGAGGTTTATTGTAATTTTATTTTGCAAATTTAATAGTCTGCCTCACTGAGAACTCAACTATGTAAATAATTAACCTGTCTAGTGTGATTCAAAGCAGTTGGCGATTGTGAATGCTCTTGTTGCACTGATTTAACTCTGTACCCCTTGAAAGCCTACCAGGAGTAACCTTGGAAGCTCTTTTCTGAACTGAGAGGTTTCTGTCATATTTCAGGCCTGCTTATAGAACAAAATGACTGGGGTTGCATCAGAAGTTAGTGAGGGTGATCTCTGCCTATGCAGCTACCCTTGGGAAAACCCGGAAGCTATTCTAATGGTCGTCAAATCACGCTTTTACTGATATATACTGAGGCGTCAAAACTCGTCATTATAGATACAGGCGAGTTTGTCAAATATCATCTTTATGGGGAAAGAGTTAAATCTATTCCATGGCACTGACTAAATAACAGCAAAGCTTTACGGGGTTAGTGTCTGAAGACCTAGACCAAAGGCTTTACATACAGTTGTGGTCCCTGATCATTTAACAGTGAATGCTACTGCCACCTTTTTGTTTATTTAGATGGTGCCTGCGGAGTCGTCTTTCATCTGATTAATACATTTAGGCCTTCTGGCTTGCTGGTTTCATCCAGTTTAAACTGCAATTATCCAAAGTTGAACTATTGGATTGTGGATTCTTTCTCCACAATGAGTTCTTCCATGATTGCATTCACCAAACATGGCGTGTGGAGAGCGGGGAAGACCCGGGCCGCAGTAGTAGTCGACCCTCATGGTCCTTCAGTATGTCAAAACAGAACGCTGAGCAAGTGTTGGCATGCTGTACTTGAACCATTTTAGTTTATTATTATTTTTAATATCAAGAATAACAGGATTTTATTAGTATCTGTACCAGCTTCCAAAATTTCTGGTTACTGATATCCCTATATCAAACCACTGTTAATTACTTATATATGGGATGTTATGAAGGATACCGGGTTTTGTACCTTCATGTGCAGCAGGACTGAGGGTGCCCCCTGTTGAATCACTTTGGGAAACAATAGTAACCTTGATCTTTGCTCTCTTGGAGGTTTTGCTTGGCGTGGGACTAGGTGTCTGCCTCCTCTTGCCATGGGACCGCAGTTCATCTCTGTCCAGGCCCTCCATCTGATCAGAGGTCACTGGCACTGCACCACACAGACAAAACACACAAACAAACCTTCAGTGAAGTACTTAAGTGACATGAACCTGTGGTATTTTATCCTTAAGTAACCCTACCAATAATTTTAAAGCTTTTGTGAGCAAATGTTAACTTCGAAGCTTTATAAAGAGTGTTTTAATGCAGTACAGTAGGAACATTATTCTAAAATTAAAGCAGTGGAAACAAAGGAAGAAGAGTGAAAGGGAAAGAGAAAAGAAAAAGGAAGGAAGAGGGATAGACACTTACCAAAAATACAAGGAGGAGTGCCAGGAGGAAGGTTTTTCCTCACAAGCATGTTTTGTTTCATAAAAGCAGCAAACTGAGCTGGAATGAATTGGAAAAAAGAGCCGGAAAGGAAAGTTGTAGGAAGAGAAGAGACAAGAGGATGAGAGGAAAGTATTTCAGTCACGTTCCATCTTGCCCCATCAGATGTCGTGACTTGATAATGTCTTCAAAGAAAAGTTTATTTCTACAATCATTTTCACATTCCACCCTGTCTGGTTAACTTGTAAAGCCTTTGCAAAATTCAGCTCAAGTTGAGGTCACTGGCTCAGTCTAATGAGTTCAAATAAACAAGTGGGGTGAATGGGAGAACTGTGTACACACAGGTACCAAGAATCACGGCGCACGAGTACGTGAACGTGCATATTTACAGAGCCCTTTTCAATGAATTCAGAGTTGAGCGAGGTGGTGCGCTAACCTTGAGCCTGCTTGTGAGTGAGCACTGTGCCAGAGCGCTGCATGTGTGTCTTGAGCAACTGTGTAGCAGTGATGAGACTGGACTTTTGTGCCGGAGACAATCCAGATGTCTTGGGTTTGGGACTTGACGTGGGACTGCTGCAGACACTAGACAAATCCTGAGGACAAAGCGAACACGAACACCTGGTGAGTCATATGCAGGATTGTAGCTTTTTTACAATCACAAGAGACAATGCTTTGATATGAACATGGTTGTAACCACACCAAACAAGGTCCGATTATTAAAACTTAACATGCACTGTTGAATCATAATAGTTATGATACACATAATATAAATCAATGTATAATGAACCAAACACTCAAAAACAAATAAAAAAAAAGGTTTTTTTAGCTATGGTGGTATTAAGCCAATAATTTCTCAGCCCCTCAGAAACAGTTTCAGTGATAAAGAGCCAGTATTATGGAAAAGCATAAAAGCAAAGCAAAGAGGAATTATGAGATGAGGTTAAAAAAAAAAAAAAAAAAAAAAAAAAAAACCCAACCCCCTTTT
>VUQS01075047.1:21252-31399 GCA_015108495.1 Heterochromis multidens
ACCCTTTCCTGTCTGTCATGTGCTCAGGGTGAACCTGCTCTCATCTGTGAAAAACACAGGGCACCAGTGGTGGACCTGCCAATTCCGGTATTCTATGGCAAATGCCAATCCTCCATCCTGGAGGAGTTGGACTACCTGTGCTACCTTGGTTCCAGGTATTGCCTCATACTACCAGTAGTGACACTGACTCTAGCCAAATTCAAAACTAGTGAAAAAACAGTCAGAAAAGCTGCGGAGGGAAAAATGTCAGTGACCTCCACCTGTAAAACCATTCCTGTTTTAGGGGTTGTCTCATTGTTGCCCCTCTAGTGCACTAGTTGTTAATTTCATTAACACCAAGGCAGCTGAAACTGATTAACAACCCTCTCTGCTACTTAACTGACCAGATCAATAACCCATAATTTTAATTGACTTGATGCTATACTCTGAAAAAGTGTTCCTTTAAATTTTTAGCAGTAAGTCTAGGGCTAGGCTTAATCCATATTTACAAATCTGAGCCATTAGGTTTAAGTTTGGCTTAGACCTTTCAAATCCATGTCAAGCTGACAGTATAACTCAATATGGACTGCTCTTAGCTCTCACATACTGACCCCAGTTTTTCCCTGAGACCAGAGCTCAATTAAGTGGTGTGATTAAACTAACTGCGACTGAAGGTAAACACCAACTACAAATGAATCAGAGTTTGATGAGACACCCCAAAGCTGAATTGATTTTCTATTTGGTGAGTGAGAGAGTGAGAAGGTCTCTTTCTTGGACTTTTGAGCTGAAAATGGAACTGGAAGTTGAGACGCTTGAGCCAAAAAATGACTGAGAGTCATTCAATGAGTGCGTAAAGGAGAAACTCAGACACGTGATAGCAGTCATAACTAAATAAGAAGAATCGTGGCCAACAATTTTTTGATATATTTATTTATCCATCTCTCTGCATTTGATGGTATACTCACCAAAAACACATTGTATGTATGCATTCTTGTACGAGAGTCTAAAATGGTTAACAGACATTTTGAATATGTTTTTTTTCCTCAATAATGGCATTAAATTGATATGACGGACATTATTTATATGAAATTCCCATCTTCAGACCTTCAGACCACCAAAGAAAATGATTCTATCACTTTCCCACTGCACCAAAAATTGGACACAGTTCTGTTGGGTCATCTCTCTTGTGCACTACATATTGACATGCCACTGGGTCAAACACTGACACACAGTCATCAGGGAACTCCTGTGGGGTAGAATATCTGTAATAATACAATAGACACACAGTTAACAATGTATCATGTAAAGTCAAAGATAACAGATTTTTCCCCCTACTTGCATAACAGTAATGCAATTTATTTACTTACGCATCACAACATCCTTCGCAAGTACAGTCCTGACATTTACTGTTTCTCCATTTAGATCCCACTGCATGCCATGTCTTATCCACATCATCACGACAATGTGTCATACCTAGGAGCAAAAAGCATTATGAATATTTTTCAAAATACACTCAAAAGAATTATTCTTTGCCTTCATAAGCAGGAAGCAATAATTTAGAGTAAAATGCTTTTGAAATACATACAATATTAATCATTAAGGAAAATATGCTTGGTATAAATTGAATAACTAATCAAGTAAATTTCATTTGACCAGATTCCATTAAATTTAATGCTTTAAATTCTATTTATGTAACAAAATTACATGGAAAATTTACATGTATTCAAATTAAAGTCAGCATTTTGGGCATAAATATTTTTTGAGTGCAGATTATAATGAACACAAAAATAAAGAAAAATGTGTGTCCACAAAAATA
This sequence comes from Heterochromis multidens, assembly GCA_015108495.1. NCBI lineage: Eukaryota > Metazoa > Chordata > Actinopteri > Cichliformes > Cichlidae > Heterochromis > Heterochromis multidens. The sequence goes on from VUQS01075047.1 coordinate 23,048, forward strand.
TGCTCTATGTCTTTCAGCGTGCGTTATTCCTTTTTTCTCTTACCAGGTCTCCCAACCTTAACATAGCAAGCACTTTTTGTCAGTGACAGCAGGGCGCACAGCAGCAGAGCCAGGGCCAAATATTTCTCCAAAGGAAAACAAACACTGCAATTTGAATAAGCTCCTTCAAAGTAATTACTTCTACACATTTAATTAACAGTACACGTTACATTTTATAATAATGCCTCTTATTTAAAAAAAAATGTACATAACTTTATCCAATCAAAACTTTACAAAACAACTGTTAACTGAATTTCCTAAATTAACAAAAATAAAACTCACCATTGTGGAAGTCAGATTTGTCAGATCTTAAAGTGTTCATGCAACAGGCTAATATTGTGTTTCTAACAAAGGATCCTTTCCTTTTAAATAGTTTCTGCACACTGACCTTTGGAAGTAAACAAGGGGGGAAATAGGTGGAGTTGCCACATAAATGTGGAAGAGGTCAACATATCTAAAAAAAAACAAACATCTAATGTGCATGAAAGACTTTTTTTTTATTTCAAGATTTGGTAAAATAGTCAAATCAACAAGTATTTGATTATTTTGTTACTTAGCATTAATTAGCTGATATGTGTGTCTTTGTGTTGCACCTGTACAGTTTATAATTGCAGTTTAACCAGTTTGATAACTTTGCCCTTTTGTCCAGGTTCACCCATTTTGAAGGGTACAGTTCCTCCAAATTATCCAAGCTGATAGTTTAAACTTCACATAATATGACTTTGACATCATCTGTCCTGACTGTGATACTCTAGTCTAGTTTGCAAATTAGAGGTATTAATTATATTTAGCTTGTAAGACAAGAAAAAACAAATAAATAATGAAATCTCTCAATCAGCACGTAAATTTGAAGCTTTTATTTATGCAGTGAAAGATCACACATTGAACACATTGCTGAAAAACATTTACTGCAGTTTTTAGGGCAAACCATGAAGTGTTATAAAGACAAAACTGTAACAGTAACTTAAGTCTTTCTCTAATTTTCTTGCAGAGAGCCTGGGGTTAAATGTTGAGTTATTTATACGTACAAATTAATTAATTTGGTTGCAAGTGTTTTCCAAATGGATGCTCTTCGGCTTCAAACACAAGAACCTCTAAAAATAGTGTGAAAAAAGTGTCAAGCTCGTATAACAAAAAAATAAGCTGTCATTTAAGAATCTCTGCACATTGTAAATGATAAGCATTGTGCAAAATATGAATAATATTCTTACTATGTAAAATCTTAATGTGACCAAACCATTTTTTATTGTGTGATTGGTTAAATCAGAGAAAAAACCTTATGTGACACAATGACCTATAATGACTCATCCGATTTTAATACAAACACAGTTTAATCCAAACTTACTGGAAGTTACAGGCAGTAGGACAGACCACCCCTCCCTCTTGTTTAATTTTATAGGTCAGGCAGCATTTTCTTGAAAATGATCTAGTTCATGCTCCCAGTAAATAGATATTCAGTTCTGATATCACAATGATGAGTTTTCATTGTACTTTATCATTACAGGTGTCTCCCCCCCCCAAAAAAAATAAAAATAACAGGCCTGTTTACATTATTGAACGAATGAATGTCTTTATTGTCACAGCATGTGACACATACAGCGAAATTTGTCTCCCTTGAACGAAAGAAAGCTGCACTGCACACATGGAAAACAATAGGTAAAAATAAAAGAAACAATGCAGTGTTACTTAAGTAAGTATTAAGTAAGTATCCACCTGACTCACTTTAAGAATACTTAAGAGATAAAAAATAATGCAAGAATTTATTGTCATTTTAACCAGTTCATCTTTAAGAATAATGTGAAGTTCTTAAAAAACCTTTTCTCCAGTTTGGACCCAGGCCAACCTTCTTGCTGTGAAGTGACAGGGCTAACCACCGCACCACCATGCTGCCTGTCGTGCATTCCACACAGTGATTTCAAATTTTCATTTCCATCCATCCATTCATTCTCTTCCGCTTATCGAATTCAGGGTCACGGAAGGGCTGGAGCCTATCCCAGCTGCCATAGGGTGAGAGGCAGGGTACACCCTGGACAGGTCACCAGTCTGTCGCAGGGCTAACACAGAGAGACAGACAACCATTCACACTCACATTCACACCTATGGGCAATTTAGATTCACCAATTAACCTAACCCAATTAACTGCATGTCTTTGGATTGTGGGAGGAAGTCGGAGTACCCGGAGAGAACCCATGCAAACACGGGGAGAACATGCAAACTGAAAGACAGAAAGGCCCCGGCCAGATGGTGGAGTTGAACCCAGGCCAACCTTCTTGCTGTGAAGCGACAGGGCTAACCACCGCACCACCATGCTGCCCAGTACTACTGTTACAGGCAAATTTACAAAAATGTTGTCACTGTCCAAAAACTTATGGAATTGACTTCAATATTAATGATAAACCTATGGTTCCTTTTGTTTGATTTTCCTGTGAATACATTTTTGGATTTGGCCTTGTGTCAAGAGACTCAGTACAAAGGCAGGGTCCTGATACCAGGTAAATGTACAAAGTTATGGTAATACATTTCTAAATGTGTAATAATTACTAGATCACTAATACACATCACTCACTGCTTTTACAATTTTTTGTTTGTTCATCTTTTGAAAAACTTTTTATCGGAGCTTTCCAATCAGTCAAGATTGCCATGCTGGTAGGTTCCTGCTAATACTGGCTTTCATGTTTAACACGTTTCAGCACAGAAACAATTCAAAAATATGAGTCAGTGCCTTTACACCGCATCACAAAAACAATACTTACTGCAGTGGTAGATTGCAAAGGTTCCACAGTACTTGTGGTCACTTTAAAATGGGTTAGTTGTGTAAAAGCAGTCACTGATCACCACTAGGTGGTGGGATAGGGCAGCAGATTCTAGTATTTCCACTGTATTGTGTTTATCCCATCATACTCTGGGGAGGGAGGGAGAGAGAGAGAGAGAGATGAAAAGAGTTAGACATCCAGGGTTTGTGGATATTTCTGCTGGATGGCCTTGCCATTTACAAAAAAACCAAAAAAAAAAACGGTAAGAGTGGGAGGTTGCGGAGCTCTTCCCATCTCTGCATACTGTGTTGGAATGACTGATGAGAGGGTCCCAACAACAGTGAGCTCCACAACACTCATGCTTTGTGTATCTCCTTCACATCGCCCTCTAAGTTAAACTAATTGCACTCCTTTGGATCATTGCTTTTTATGCTGCAGGCATCTGTGGAGGATTGAAAGAAGTCTCTGCAAGGAGGATTAAAACTTTGAAAACAATTGATGCTGGTTTCCTTCATCATCTGATGTTTATGAGACTTTTTGGGTTTTATCTGGAATAATGTCTTTGTGCTGGAAGAGAAGTTTCTGGTTGCCAGTGGTTTTCGGGACTGCGCTGGTCGTTCTTACTGCTGGTAATGCTGGACCGAATCAGGACCGGAGGCAGCCTCAGTCATCCTCATGCTTTGGAGGCTTTGATCTCTACTTTGTTTTGGATAAGTGAGTGAACTGACATACATTACCTGATGGTGTTACAAGTTTTCTGTTGACAACTGAAAGCAGTTCATGATAAAAATCAATGAAGAAGCATTTTCTGATTAAACAATTTGGTATCCGGCATTGTTTCTATCTCTGGTGAAAATTCTGCTACCCTGAGACCTTAAAAAGTTATCATGACCAATTACTTTATGCATTATTATGAAGCATACTTTTGCATGAAGTCAAAAATGCATATTTACTTTATGCATAAAAGAATCATGCTTTTTGTGCCTGCTAGTGTGTTTTTTATGATGTCATCACCTGTTTTGTTATCATTGTGAGTCTGGTGTCATGCATTACAGGAAAATGGGTTAGTGACGCAATGCTTTCCTTACATCTTAATATACATTTCAGTGTAGCTGCATGTCTACAGATGGTAAAAATTACTGCTCTGTTAGGTGTTCCTCCATTCAACAGTCAGCTGCAGTTACAATGCTCTGTTTGGAGGGGTATGGTATGGCCTCTTATCATTTTGCAGTTTTCTGTAGGGAGTGCATGATGCATTAGTAAGTAAAACTTGAATTTGGATGCTCTGCAAATTTAGAATTTTTCCAACTAGGCCTTTTAGGGTAATAACTTTATATTAAGGTAAATCATCATCCAGCCCCTCTAGGACTGATGCTTAAATTGCTCAGGCTGTTGGCTTTGGACTGTAGCAGAGTACTTAACTTCTGACATTTGTGTTTTTAAAACCTGGCTTAAAATGACTTGTCTTTATTATATTTTAACCACATGCCAAACTATTTTGCCAACTAGGCCAAGAAAAAAAAATTTGCCCAACTCATTAAACCAGTCATTTTTCTTATTCGAAGGTTTTAATTGGAGGATTTTTCTGTAGCGCCATTGTTTAGAGAGTCTCTAGCTCCAGAGACAGAGAGAGATTTTCCAGTTGTCTTACAGTACATGTCAGTGCCAAGTCCAGGCACACACTGCTATTTCTTGAAGGAAAAATCAGGCAGTTCTGTAGGAGGGAGTAATTGTTTGCATTAGTAAGTTTACAGGCTTGTCCTGGCAGTATTTATTGTCGGGCATTAGCTGTTCCTTTAATTTCTGTCTTCTCTCTAGGTGGGACTTTACTTTGCCTTTTAGCTGCGATGTCCTCCACCTGCCCTCACTGTCTTCTCAAAGTATCTGCCTGATCTCTCTTCTCCTCTCCTCTCTTTTCTCCATGTCTGCACTGCCTTTCTCCACTTGGTCCAGATGTTCCAGTGTTTCAGCCTGTTGGCTCAGATGTTTGTGCTGGGACTTGTGTCATGGTAACAATGGAAAAATATGTGTGTTATGAAAACACAATTTAAATGAAAGCCGTGATAAGAATCAGCGGTGACACAGGCAAAAGACAACTAAGCTCACAAAATGTTGACGTTATCCGCCAAAAACTGTAGCCGTATACTGATATTGATACAGATAATTAAATAATAAGATAACTATACTGAGCAGCTTCTCTGCTAAATCCTTTAATCACTCCTTAATCTCTTTATTTTTATATCCTGACAAAAAACAGAGCAGGATTTGGCTAACTTTGTTGTGGCAATTGCTATGCAATCAAGACAAACATTAAATGTGACAGTAAAGAGAGAAGAAAGTTCAAGATGATTAACAGCAACACTGATCAGGTGTTATTACACAGAAAGTATAATGAAGCCTTAATGTGAGTGTATTCTGATTACTATAACAGTAAAATAATTACAGGAGCATGAAGAGGATTTCAACAGAAATCTGAATATCATTGCTACTTCATAAGATTCTTCATAGGGTAAACCTAGCGTGCTCTCCAAAGCATTTATAGCTATTCTGCAGCCCCTTTATAGTCAGCTGTTCTCTTTGTAAACGGTTCTTTCCCCCTGGGCACAGACACAAGGGCCCAAAGGTCAGAGGTGATGGCTACAAAAACAGACACAACTACAAACAGATTCACAGCTTCAAAAAAAAAAAAAATGACCGCAACTACTAGAAAGAGACACAACAGAAGAAAGACCACATACCTTATTTCAAAGCAACATACAATGACTAAAATAGACATAAAAACCATAAGGTGGGAGACAAAACAATATACAAAAGACCGAAGAGACATGGCTGAATAATTTCAGGTGTTTTGGGCTCTTTTTAAGACTCAGTCTTGCTCCTGTCTGACAGGGCTGGAGGCTTTTTAATATAAATTTAAATAATTGTCTAAGTCTACAGTCAGAGGAGGGGTCATATAGTTTAGATGCACAGCAGTGGTTAAAAAACCCCACCTCATCATCATATTAATTTGCCCTTTTTCTTCTCAGATCTGGGAGCGTACAGCACCACTGGACCGAAATCTACCACTTTGTTGAACATCTAGCTCAGAAATTCATAAGGTAAAAAAAAAAGTGTTATAATAAGCATCTGTGGGAAAGTATGTAACAAGAAATGATTACAGATGAACGTTTTCCCCTCTCCAGCCCACAGTTGCGGATGTCCTTCATTGTGTTCTCCACTGAGGGAAGGATCTTAATGAGGCTCACAGAAGACAGGTGGGTGCAGTCCCCCCCCCCAAAAAAAAAATGGTTTTAATTTTTTGCTTTTCTGTCATCCAGCTGAAAGGAATGAGTGTAATACCAGATTTGGACAGAGGTCAAATACAGTTATGAGCATGACTTTTATGACCAAGGAGAGATTCCAGACAGATACTTTCCTTTGCTGTGATCTCTGTAGAGTGTCGCCAGTCTCTACAAATACTTAATCATGTGGTGACACGCTGTGGGCAGTTTATGTGTCCAATCTTTTAATGTTTCAGTGCTTCCTGTACATCTTACTCTACAAAGGGCTTATTTCCTGTCTGTCTGTGCGAAATTGTCTCGAGCCAACACACACCAATACTGTTTCAGTTTATTCATCTGTTACACATTGCTTGCATTTTCTGAAAATGCTGCCCTTATGGAAGCTATTATCCTGTTACCACGCCTCAGAGTATCTGGGTTTTGTGCCAAACTATGTTCACAAATGAATCTGACAAAATAAATATTTCAGTTAGATTAGACTATCAACCATTTGGATTCCCTTGTCTTCCGCGTGTCCGCTCAGGGAACGCATTCGGAAAGGACTGGAGGAGCTTGAGTTGGTTCGACCAGGAGGAGACACTTTCATGCATCTGGGCATCATGAGGGTGAGTGGACCGCGAGCTGGCATCTGCTTCAGCTGTAGTACAGACACCACACAGTTCAGAGCACTAGATGACCGATATGTTAGAGATGGGAGGACTTCTTTCATTCGTTGCATACTACCGGGCTGATGCGCTGTTTCAATTGTTCTCTTTGTTTTTTTTCACAGGCCAGTGAGCAGATATACCACGGAAATACAGAAGGTGTGTTTTACTCCTCTTTACGGTGCACTATAAAACCTGTGAATGTATGAATGTTTTGTCTGTTTCTGTGGTTTACTGAACTAAATTGTGTGTTAACAACTTGAGGTCACAAGATAATTAGAGTCCGGGAAAAACACATAAGAAGAACCCAGACAGGCAGGCTTGACGTGTTTGTTCTGTTTATTTATTTACACTGTGTTTCACTTTCTTGTGCAGCTGGCAGCTTTTCAGCTGCGTGCCTCCAGCTCAGCTCTCATTCAGCCCTCATTCTGCTCTCATTCAGCTCTCCCGTCAGGTCCCAGCATCCTGGTAATATAGGGGAGACATGATTACTTGATGACCTAGGCTGCTGAACATCCTCCCCTGACGCCACGCCCCGAACCCAGTGCTCCACCCCTCCCCTACAGCTGAGCTGCAAACCACAACACCGCCACATACCCCCATTGCCCGACTTAGGCCGGGGAGCTGTCCGGCCTAGCCTACTCCCCCCCTCGCGAACAAGAGAGGAAATTGGCCATGACCATCTGCACCCCCGGCCTATGGACCACCTTGAACTTAAAAGGCTGGAGAGCCAGATACCACCGGGTGATCCGGGCGTTGGCATTCTTCATGCGATGGAGCCACTGCAGCGGGGCGTGGTCCGTACAGAGGGTGAAAGGGCGGCCCAGGAGGTAATAACGAAGGGAGTCGACCGCCCACCGGATGGCCAGAGACTCCTTCTCCACCGTGCTGTAGCGGGATTCCCTCTCTGACAGCTTCCTGCTGATGTAGACTACAGGGCGGTCGACCCCCCTTACCTGCTGGGACAAAACTGCCCCCAGCCCTTTGTTCAATGCATCAGTCTGCAGGACAAAAGGGAGGGAAAAGTTAGGAGTGTGAAGCAGGGGTTCCCCACAAAGAGCCTTCTTTACCTGCAGGAACGCTGCCTGGCACTGCTCCGTCCACTGGACCAGATCTGGGGCACCCTTTTGGGTGAGGTCAGTTAAAGGGCTGGTCAGCTCCGCGAAGCCGGGCACGAACCGTCGGTAGTAGCCAGCCAGCCCCAAGAACCGCCTCACCTCCTTGTTGGTCCTGGGACACAGGCAGGATGCGAGAGCTGTCGTTTTTTCCACCTGTGGGTGCACCTGCCTGCCCCAGAGGTGGTACCCCAGATACAGGTACTCCCTCTGTCCAACCGCACACTTCTTCGGGTTTGGCCGTGAACCCCGCCTGCCTCAGGGACTCCAGGACCGCGGTCACTCGCTGCACATGCTCCGCCCAGGTGTCACTGTGGATGATGACATCATCCAAGTAGGCAGCAGCATATGCAGCGTGCGGCCGCAGCAACCGGTCCATAAGGCGCTGGAAAGTGGCTCCGAACAAGCCGAACAGAAGTGTGACAAATTGGTACAAACCGTATGGAGTGGAGAAAGCCGTCTTTTTCCTGGACTCTGGAGACAAGGGAATCTGCCAGTAGCCCTTGGTCAAATCCAGTGT
>VUQS01075050.1:0-15853 GCA_015108495.1 Heterochromis multidens
CCTCACATACAAGGTCTTGAATAATCAGCCCCCATCTTATCTTAAAGACCTCATAGTACCATATCACCCCAATAGAGCACTTCGCTCTCAGACTACTGGCTTACTTGTGGTTCCTAGGATATTAAAAAGTAGAATGGGAGGCAGAGCCTTCAACTTTATTTAGGGCTGGATCAGGTGACCCTGAATCTTCCCTTAGTTACGCTGCAATAGGCTTAGGCTGCTGGGGGTTTCCCATGATGCACTGAGTGTTTCTCCTTCTCTCACCTCTGTTCACTCACCTTGTGTTTTTACACCTCTCTGCATTTAATGAGCTATTATTAATCTCTGGTTCTCTTCCACAGCATGTCTTTCTCCCTTCACCCCCAACCGGTCGCGGCGGATGGCTGCCCCTCCCTGAGCCTGGTTCTGCCGGAGGTTTCTTCCTTTTAAAAGGGAGTTTTTCCTTCCCACTGTTGCCAAGTGCTTGCTCATAGGGGGTTGTTTGATTGTTGGGGTTTTCTCTGTATTATTGTAGGGTCTTTACCTTACAATATAAAGCGCCTTGAGGCGACTTTTGTTGTGATTTGGCGCTATATAAATAAAATTGAAATTAAAAATTGAATTGAATTGAATTGAACTATATATACACACCAGACGCAAGATTATATATACACATAAAATGGAGGCGGGAACAGCTAAGGCAGTCAGTCACACAGGAGGGAAGACAACAACAGGAAATAAAGAAAAATAACAACAGGAAGTAACCAAAGAAAATTAATACTGAAACATAAAACTAAAAGAGAGAAAAACACTGAAGGCACGAGAAAAGGGGAAACCAGAAACACTAAGAAACACACCTAAACCAACAAATTAAAAACACACAGGTCCTGAAAACCCAGGCCCGTGACATTAAACAGACTCAGAGCAGTTGGATTCTCTGAGCTTTCCCTCATCATGTTTCACATCCTGGATTAAAGACAAAGCAGGGATTTTTTGGACTCTTCAAATGCAAGTTGTCTCCTGTGGAGGTATTTTGGGAACAGAGGAGACCACAGGACACATCCAGGACTCAGAAGGCCTCATATTCTGATCTGGTACAGGCTGAGATCCAGCACACACACACACATACACATACAGATAAAACTGTGATGCCTGTGTGTGGGACGTAAACACAGCGTTCATCATAATAAAGGAACATGTGTGTTAATATGGCGGTCCACGGTGCTGTTATTGTATAAACAGACTTGATCTCAAGCTGCTCCCACTGCAACGCCCCGACATGCAGCTGCAGCAGTGATACATCAAACCAAAGCCATAAAGCGGCGCCTGCCTCTCCCTCTGCGTAGTCATGAATATTCATCAAATCCCAGCAGCAGAAACTCGGCTGCGTCTCCCCGAGGGTCCTGCCAGCCTTCATATACAGGACTTACGTGATCTCTCTGTCTGCTACCTCTGCAAACTCTGTGTGTGTGTGTGTGTGTGTGTGTGTGTGTGTGTGTGTGTGTGTGTGCTAGCTTTGATTAATAAGCAGTTAAAGTTGGAGCCTGAAGTGTGTCCATGTAAGGCTGCAGTGCCACTCTGGGTGGGCCACTCTGTGCCACATACAGTATGAGTAAGAGCACAGAGGAGCTCCGATGTTTTTAACCCTTCGTGTGCTGCAGGACCAACAGGTCTCCAGTGTGATGTCATCCAAACATGGTCATGTGTCATTCATATTTTGTTACCGTCCCCAACCTCATGTGGTACTTATGTGACATCAGTGAGTGAATTTATGTTCTCTAACTCGTGTTTCTATCAGCTGAGGGGGACTGACTCATAACCAGTGTCTGCAACTGGACTCAAAGTGGGAACAGTCCAGTCACACTCTGAAGACTTTAGAGGTGGTTAAGCCCCTCTAAAAAGGCGGTGATGTCACCTCTGTGAGGAAAAAGAGGGGAGCATTTTGGATTATTTTTTTTTTTAAAACGTTATTTCCATGAACGAGGACTTCTTGAGAAATGTGTGGTTCCTACACATCTTCTATGTTTTCTTCTTACGGCTTTAAAGTGGACATGAAACACTACATGTATAAAGGCTAATTTCCACCGTGTCACAGATTTAACTCTGTCTGTGAAGCTGGATTTAAGAAATAAGTGATTAAAGTTAAAGTTTTTTGATTGGTTGGTTGCTGCTAATAGACTTACATTAGTTTATGTTAGCTAACTCAGAGGAAAACAAGGACACTAAAAATAAAAAGCAGTCTAAGGGGTCACTTCTGTACTTCCTCTGGCTGCAACATTGTGTTTATGTTAAAAACTGAGGATATACCGTCCACTCTCACTGTGTCTTTAGCAGCCAGTGGTTCTTCATTGTTGGTTAGCTGCACTGGAACAGGAGAATCCACCTGTTAGCTGTAATGTTAGAGTTTGTAGATGACTTTATGAATGAGGACAGTGTGGAGGAGAGCCTGTGTGAGTCAGGTGCATCGGTGGACCGACAAGCTGGAGTCTGACAGTGATTTTTCCTCATCGGGTCGGGTGTACCAAGCGGCGCAATCAGCTGATGTCCACAAGATGTCATCAGTGCTATTTTATGCAATAAAATATTCTTTTTTTCCCAAGCACATCCAAACATAGCCGGTTACTACATGAACATAAGTATAAGTAGCATAAAACATGTAAGTCTGTTAGCAGCAACCAACCAACCAACACAGTGACATCACGTTCTGTACTGGACCAAGATGGCGCTAAACATGCTCTAAAAACTTTAATCACTTATTTGTTAAATCCAGCTTCACAGACAGAGTTAAATCTGTGACAGTTTGTTAGATCAGAGCTCCATGGTGGAAATTAGCCTTTATACATGTAGTGTTTAAAGGCCTTGAGGCGATGTTGTTGTGATTTGGTGCTGTAGAAATAAAATCGAATTGAATTGTTTCATGTCCACTTTAAATGCTTTGGATACTTTGATGACAGAATTAATCCTTCATTAGTCATTAGTCTTTATTATTAAAAATTGTGTATTTGAAAGTGTTTTTTTATTTATCTGCTCTAACCTTTTATAACAAACTCAAATCCACCCTCAGTTGCACTTCTGCAGCTTATGCCTGTATAAAGTACCACACAGGTTTTCCACTGGACACTCCCTGCTGCACGGACAATGGCTGACTCTCAATCACATGATCGTCTGTGTTGGTGTCTCATTGGCAGTATGTGGGTGTATATGACTGTTGGTTTACTCTATACTCATCCTATTTAAAATGTTGTCTGTGATATGTTTGATGATGACTCTGATGAAGCCCTAAGCTGAAACATGTCAGTAAATCAACTTCTTTATACTCCAAGTGTTACTGGAGCTTCTTCAGACTCCATCGTCTTTGGTGTGCACCTAAGAAACTGGTGAAGCGGTGCCAGAAACCTCTGCTCTGTTTGCACTACCAGGAGAAGTTTATCAAAGCAGTCACTACAAGAACCTCTTTACTTACTGACTAAAAGTAATCCATTACTTATTTACTCCCTGGAGAAAGTAACCCTGGGAACAGACTGGCCATGGCTGCATGAAGACAATACTTGTGAATCCACCAGATGCACCACAGCATGTTTTAGAAGCAGGAAGTCAGACACAGGGGCAGTCCTTTTCACAATAAAAGACCCTGTGCAGACTGAATGCTCCTGGTGTGATTTGAAACATGAATAATGGAAAAAAAAACTGAAGTGCTGGAGATCCAACGTCACACATTCTCTGTTTCATCTCCTGTGTGAGCAGAAACTTTCCTTCTGCGTGCACATATCTGCACAAACCTCTGTCCTCACAAGCAGGACATCCAGACGATCTGACAGCAAAGACTGAAAAACAGCCCACAGAGAGCTTCAAAATGCCGTACAGCTGTTATGAAAGAGAAATTATCTCTAGAGACCAGAACAGTTTCTGTATCAGGCTGTAAACATGTTTATTTCTGCTGTAAAGTTTTAACATGAGACTCTATGAGGACTGACTCACTGCTGAAGGAACTGCAGGTTCTGGTGCTTCAGGGTTGGCGGGCTGATATTCTGCGTCGGTGTCGTTCTCATGTTTGTAGGGTTTCAGACTTCAGTTTTACTAACAGGAAAGAGGAACTGAACACATTCATGTGTGGCACTTATTAAAACCTCCAGGAGGTAACTGCTGGAGTTTTGGATGGTAGTGTGGTGCCATCAGAGATTCAGATCAATGAAAACCAATCAGTGAGCTGCAAGTCTTCTTTTCTCATGCTTGCTAAGTTCCAGATGAGTGGGCGTCGTGACTGAAGGTGTGAAGGAGTTATCCTCATGTTAACTAGCATTAGCATACTGTTTGGTGCAGCTTCAGAAAGCTTCAGTTTGTTGAATGTAGAACAGGCAGATAATCAGGAGGTCTCTGTGTCTGCGTCACACATTTTAGTGTTTATCCTTTTTCATTTCTGATTTTATTTAGATGAATAAGGGAGTTTTTTTTCATGCCTCCTAAGTAAATATGAGAGTAAATATGACGGTGAAACCTCCCTGAAGGATGGACGGATTATGAAAATGTAAACAGTGCTAAGTAAACAGACAGAGGAGGGCGGTTTGCTCTGCGTTCACGCTGCCGTCTCAGAGGAAACAGGTAACACAAACAGCTGTTAATACGTCTGTGGAGGAAGAAGAGGTCTCTGCTTCTTTTCAGACATGAAGAGACGGGACCCTGGTTTGAATTCTTCTCTGCAGAACACACAACAAGCTGCAGTCACTTCAGCAATAAGCCTGGACGTGTCCTGCTTCAGCCCTCTGTTTCTGAAAACCATGTCGGCCACTCCCAGACATCCAGAATTTAACAATCTGCTGTTGAACTAACCAGGTGAGGAAGATGCTGTGAAAAGCTCAGAGACGATCACTGCTGTTTGTCATGCAGGTGAAAGGCACAGAGAGCAGAGAGAGGCTAATATCCAGCACAAGCTCTGCTCTTAAATGAACTAGCAGGCTCCTTTCCTTTAAAGGTCTGCAGGCGGCGGGGAGTGAAGAGCACACACGTGCAGACGTACAGCTTCATACAGAGACGGCAGAGCAGGTCCAACTCCAAACACACAACTCATCAGCTCTGAGTCCTTTCAGAGAGTCCAGCTATTGTGTTTGTGTGCATTAGGTCCAAGTCATGATTCACTACTCCACACATCTCTGCACTGCTATTTGTTAAATATGCTTTCATCTTTAATAAGCACAAAGACATCTGGATCCCCCTCAGCATTAAAGCCTTTGTCACTGAGCTGTGACACACAGATGAAACTAAAGAGAAGCTTTTTTGGATTTATAAATGACAGGACACTAAATGAGAGGTGATCCAAACATTCTGAGAATGGGCCTCTAAATTTCAAAAACCTTACTAGATTTAGATTTTGGCTGATCTCTAGTTCAAGATCATCTTCTCGTGCAGCCCTGGACTGTTTTAGAGCTGCTGATATTTTTAAAATCTCTCAGTGGAAGTCCTGTTATTGCAGTTTTTGTACTTGTGCTGAATTTCCTCCATTGTGTCCAATCGCTGATTTGTCAATTTGGCTTTCATTTTCAGGAAGTGGACAAAGCTACAGAGAGGCAAATCTGGCAAAATAGGTCAAGTGTTGAGTGAAGAGTATGTTGGTGCACACAATGGCACCACAGTTTAGATGTCCTTCACATGCTTCGTGATGTTACAATAAAAGCCTCCGTCTGAGCCTGGGGGATGGATTCACGGTGCACAACCTGATGTGATGAGCATGCTCCTGGCCTCGCCCCTCACCTGACACGCTGCCTTCAGGTTTGAGAGGTGATCCTGAGTTAAGTTTGAAACGTGATGTCTGTGGTGAAATCTCAGAGTTCAGACTGAGACTGAGAGATCTGAAAAGATCTTTGCTTTCTTGTTAGTTTGGGATGTTCTCTGTAATCTTTGTTCTTGATTTTCGCTGCTTTAATTCAAGTAAATGACAAAGGGACGCCATCGTCTGATGCCCGGACATCCTGTCAGACCTCCGCTCTCATCATGCTGTAACCACAGTGATGTCATGTGATCCACAGGGTGAGCTCAGTCTGTATTCAGTCACTAAATGCTGCATTAATACTGAGTTTGAGCCTGCAGGAGTACGACAGTCTTGATGATGGGCTACAAGGACAGCCCGGCTGCTTTTGCCGTGCATGACCACAAAACCTGACATCTCATCCACTCAGATTCTGAAATACATCAGTGATTTTTGGGTAGATGTGAGGATTTTCATTATTATTTCAAAGAGTCTGTGTATGAGTTTGTTTTATCAAACTAATTTTCACTGAAAACTGAACTTTAGTCCACCACAGACGGTAAAAGTCTGAATAAGTTCAGCTTTATGAAAACTGATGCCTGATGATGTCTGACTGATCTTTGTCATAAAGATGTGCTGCACTCCTGCTATAAACACTTTGGTATCACTCACTTTAAAATAAAATGACACCACACTGTTGATGGCCTGAGTTATTATAGTTTATTTTGACGTGTCCACGCCGGTGGAGACCTCGGCCTCGGAGTGATCGCTGACACTTTTACTTCTGATCAAAATAAGAGTTTTTGCAGAACTCATTTCCTTCAGTATTTCTCTTTGTTAAACACCTCTGAAAAGCGTATGCATGCCTTCCTCATTCTGACCTCACATGTCAGTCTGTGCTTCTTCAGTCCAGCACCGCTCAGATCCTAACACCGAAGCTCGAACACATTTCACCCATATCGGCTTCTTCCACTGGACTGGTTTTTGTTTTTTGGCTTCAGCTCAGTTACTCATGTTTCCTTTACACGTTACTTACTCAAGATCTCAAAATGCAGGCGGTGACCCCCTACAGGGCCATGAAGGTACTGCAGGAGGGGCATCTGATGCCTTTAAATGGCCATAAAAATGTTAGAATTAAAGTATTAAAAACTAATAAAAGTAAACAATGTGATTTAACTGTATGTTACTCTGAATTTCTTGGACCAATCTCTGATCTGTTTGATTCCTCTGGATTGTTGGGAATACGTGATCAGAGGCAGAGAAATGAACATCAACAAGTGAACCACCAGAAGAGCAAAATGAATCCATGAAAGCAACAATCCGGGAATTAAAGTGTGCTGGAAAAAGATCTGATTAAGTTTGGATGTATTCCAAAGTTTGGGAATGCAGCTGTGGTATAACCTGTCCTGGTGTTTTTATCCCACCGCAGACTCACAGACCTCCAAACATCGGAGGAACAAACTGATCCGGACACACAGCGGAACCAGCTGAGCAGGAACCTGAACTAAACACTCAAACGCAGCGCTTGGACAGGCCTGTGTTACGGGTACGAGCGCACCTAAATGCACCACATACACAGCGCGTGCACACACAAATACACGAACAGATACACTTTAAAACCAGTACGCCGCGCACGCGCGGTGTACATGCAGCGTGTGAGAGCAGAGACGGACACGCGCCAGTGTGCACATGTATGTGAGCAAACACATGACTGCAGCAGGCTGCGCAGACTCACCTCCGCACCGCTCCAAGTTGTTGTTCCTCTCCGCGTTACTGCGCACTGATTCCGTCCGCGCGCAGCTCCGGTTCCTCTCAGCAGAATCTGAGCAAAATCCGACCTCCGGCAACGCGGACACATCCGCCCAGAACCGCCCAGAACCTCCCGGAACCTCCCGGATAGATTCGGACTACAGCGGGACGACGAGCCGAGACAGAAAGCGCTTTACCTCCAGCAGCATCAGCTGGCACAAAGACAGAGAGGGAGGGAGAGGAGGGGTCTGCGAGATGAAGATACAGCCTCTCTCTCTCTCCCTCTCTCTCTCTCTCTCTCTCTCTCTTTCTGTCTGGGATCGATGATGAGGGTTTGAGTCCCCCCCTCCTACCCCTCCTTTCCCTCCTCCTCCCGTTTTCTGCTGTAATCTTGGACGCACATTTGAAACGTTTGTCCTGAAAGTCTTTGTATCATCTTACAGCACCTGTAACGTTATGACTGCCTTTGTAGAGAGAGAGGGAGAGAGTGTGTGTGTGTGTGTGTGTGTGTGTGTGGTGGCCTTACAGGGCGTGGTTACACGAGCTCTTTGTCCAATGAAACGTTAAAAAGTGATGGAACAGAGAGACAGGTGTTACTTCCCCACCTGTGGTCAGCTGATCAAAAACACAGCACACAGAGTTCTAGTAATAGCACCTGTGATCTTTAAGGTGACTAACATGTGACCACAGGGTCCAGTCAGTGGGCGGGATGTGAGCTTTAATGAAAGCTGATTAGAAATATGAAAAACTAACTCAACCACATCCACAGAGCTGAACCCAACAGAACCAAAACCAGCAGAGTCCAAAGACAAGGGAGCAGAGCCAGGACACCAGAGCCGGTGTGATGGATGGGCCTCGGGGGTCCCGCCCAGTGAGGTCGCTGTGTCCCCTGATCCGAACTCTGCTGATACACTTCAGCTATAAGTTACACTAATTCATACAGTTTTGTGATGAAGAACTCAAACACTCACATCGCAGATCAGTTCCTGCAGCGTGAGCTCAGTTTAATTATCAGTAGTTCAGTGCTGCTGCAGTGTGAGGAGGAGGACAGTGAGGGGACGCACCTGTGCAGGTCAGACTTCAGGAAGTTCCCCTCATGTCTCTGAAACTAAAAACAGGTCATTCATCAGCTCATGCAGTGAGTTTTAAAGCACGACTGAAATCTGCACCACAGATGAAATGTATTGTGTGCTCACAGTCAGCTGTTCCAGTGTGTGCCGAGTTCACTGATCCTCTTCTGCATCAGAGAAAACATCTCTTCTGTTCTACTGTCCCCCCCCAGAAACAGACTGGCTGACAGGCAGCAGCATCACACGTGGACAAAGACAGGAAGTAAAGCCACAAGAAAAAGCAACTACCAATAAACTCCTCTGTAGTTACTGAAAATCAGTCAGCATCACATGACATTTTTAAGTTTTAAACTGATCACAGCAGAAAAAATAACTAATCAGGAGAAGGAATTCATGATGACGTCAGCTGACTTCTCCTTCAGTAAGTCCCATGTTTCTGTGACCTCAGCTAATCTTATCAGCCAAATTAGAGGTAATGAACTGTGTGTGTGTGTGACTCTGGTCGAGCAGTACTCTGTGAAGTCTCTCCTGGAGACTGATTGTCCTTGTTGATGCAGTTCATTTCTGAAGCTTGGACTGTGAACTGACTGCATTCATGTGTCTGGAGGAACTCAGAAATATACCAACTGGAAAAAATTCAAGTCAGAAAAACAACTGTGGAAGTCTGAAACTCAACATCATTAGAAGCTCTCGATTCAATTAAATTTCATTTATATAGTGCCAAATCACAACAAAAGTCGCCTCAAGGCGCTTTATATTGTAGGGTAAAGACCCTACAATAATACAGAGAGAAGAGAAAACCCCAACAATCAAACGACCCCCTATGAGCAAGCACTTGGCAACAGTGGGAAGGAAAAACTCCCTTTTAACAGGAAGAAACCTCCAGCAGAACCAGGCTCAGGGAGGGGCAGCCATCTGCCACGACCGGTTGGGGGTGAGGGGAGGAAGACAAAGACATGCTGTGGAAGAGAGCCAGAGAGCAGATCCTCTCGCTGCTGCTGATGTTTCTGCTCACGTTCAGTCATAATACGGTTTATTTTGCAACTGTAAAAAAAGAAACGTTACTCATCAGCAGTGATCCTGATAACACATCAGGTACAGTCATTTTATTCTGAAAACAGTTTCAGATGTCGTGTTAAAACACAAACACCCTTCCTCTCTGTCATGTCCATGTTGAGTCACATGCTGCACTAAAAGCACATGAACACAACAAAGTTGGAGGAATGACTTGGATTTGTTTTCAGACATGATAGTTTATGAGTGTGTGCCAGACAGGTTTAGAGTCCAGGCAAGTTGGTTTTCATAAGAAAAATGAACTAAAACAAACGAGCCCCATCATCGGGCTGTTTCTAAGAGAAAAACAGATTTAATATGTATCTGTACAGGTCAGCGTGTAAAATGAAATGACATAAACATTCTTCAGTCTGCTGTCATTAATCATCTCCAGTCCAAAATCAAACACTGACAGTTAAAAAGGGTCCAGACTCTTAAAGCTCCACTAAAATGATGAGTGTGGCTGTTCTCACAGGTGGTGCAGTGAAGTTTAATGCCCAGGTGTCCATGAGAAAGAGGCTTTACAAGGTTTAGCAGAATTAGAAGTTAGCAGGAAGTTCTTTAGCTAGTTTCTATCTAAAGATGACAGACCACGTTCTCACTGAAGGATTTCTAACGTACAGCTCTGCTAAAACTTTGGACATAAACGAAGACAGAAAACCGAACAGCAACGACGTTTGGAGGGTCAGTGAAGTCGGGCTAGCTACAGAGCTATGGTCAGGCTAATATGAACACATCAGCATGAGGAAGATGGAGGAAGATGAGGGTTAAAATGTTGTCAATAAAGTTCATGCTGAGGGTCTCTGATGTGCGGAGACAAACACCATCATATGACAGGAAGAAAATGCTGAAAAAGGAGCAAACAGCCCAGAGAACGTCTGAAATGATCCATCCACAGCTCAAGGTCAGCCATTGATCTGCTGCTGCGTGGTTTGGATTACTCTGTGAAAAAGTCCTGATCCTCAGCTCCATGTCCACACTGAGCAGGATTCTTCTCTGAGGACTTCACATATTTGGAGCCCATGGGCTGTAGTTACACCATGAGGTTTATAAACCTGAGCTTAAAGACGTGCTGCACATGAACAGAGCTGATAAAAAGCTGCAGAGGCCGAGAATGATGACTGCATAGTTGAGTGGGGGGTTGTGTCTGTTAAAAAAAAGAAAAGAGAACTTCAGCGGGTTGAAAAGATGCAGGAGATGCTCAGACTGGAAACACAGAGATATGTCAGCAGGAAACAGGAGGATAGTCCGGCCGTGACCAACAGTGCTCAGACAGTCTGCCTCTGAATGAAGTTTCCATTTTTGTGGTTCATATCTGACGGTTGATGTGATGTTCTTGTCAGGCTCTGTTAAATCAATCACAACTGTCCCTCTTCCTCCACTCCTCGAGGAGTTCAGTCTCTGCTGGATGCAGCATTTGGTCCGTTTAAACCGTTACCCCTGCCCTGAGTCAGGCGTGTTATTCACATGAAGGTGGATGTAAATGAAACACCCATTTAACATCTGATCATCTGCACACTTTAAATTAAATCCAGTTAAAGCGGGATGTAGAAAACAGAGTGGCTCCATGTAAATATTGGTTGTGGTCCCACCTTCTCACACCCTCCCTGAGCCTGGCTCTGCCGGAGGTTTCTTCCTGTTAAAAGGGAGTTTTTCCTTCCCACTGTCGCCAAGTGCTTGCTCATAGGGGATCGTCTGATTGTTGGGGTTTCTCTATATTATTGTAGGGTCTTTACCTTAAAATATAAAGCGCCTTGAGACAACTGTTGTTGTGATTTGGTGCTATATAAATAAAACTTAATTGAACTGAAGTTTAAAGGATAACTGACTTTTTTCAGGTGGTCAATTTGGGCATTGTGTTTTTAAAGCCATTTTTTTAGTCAGGTGCAACAGTTTGTAAAGGTCTGCAAACACTCACTTGTAACTGCATATTTTGCATATTTACGACATACAACTATGTGCAACCTCTTTTATGT
Source organism: Heterochromis multidens (assembly GCA_015108495.1). Classification (NCBI taxonomy): domain Eukaryota; kingdom Metazoa; phylum Chordata; class Actinopteri; order Cichliformes; family Cichlidae; genus Heterochromis; species Heterochromis multidens. The sequence goes on from VUQS01075050.1 coordinate 11,568, forward strand.
ATTGAGAGATAATAAAAAATTATTTAGTCCTTACCAGGTTCTAAAATTATTTAAATACAACCTCAGATGAACAACAACACAACATAATTCACTGTGTCATTATTTATTTAATATAAACTAACCCAAAATGCAGAAGTAGTGTGTGAAAAAAATTATTCAATATCTTGTAGAACCGCCTTTAGCAGCAATAACTCAAAGTAATTGTTTTCTGTATGACTTTTTCAGTCAGTCCCATCGTTTATCTGCATTTGTTTATGCACATCTCCTGAAAGGTTGTGCCACAACAGTTCAATCAGGTTGAGGTCTGGACTTTGACTGGACCATTGCAAGACTTTGATTCTTTTCTTTTTCACACTAAATTGTAAAGAAAATAAGAATCATTAACCATAACCCTTTTCAGCCATTCTGTTGTAAATTTGCTGCTGTGCTTGGGATCATTGTCCTGTTTTAGCTTTAGCTGTCTGACAGACGGCCTTCACCGTCGTGCTTGACACCTTATAGCCCTTCCTACATTGATGGGCAGCAACATTTGCCTCTTTAAGACCATTGCAAATGTCTATTCTCCTTGGCATTGTGTTAACACACACCTGAATGCTGCAGACCAACAAACTGCCAAAACGTCTGCTGTTATAGAGGTGCTCACACTTGCTGATGATCAGTTAATCAAGTGCATTTGATTATCTGCACGTGGCTGCTACCTACCCTCTTAATTCCTATAGAAGCAGTAAGGGTCTAAATAGTTTTTCAAACACTGTTTCTACATTTTGGCTTCATTTCTGTTAAATAAATAATGACACACTGTAAAATGTCATGTTGTGCTGTTCATCTGAGGTTGTATTTACCTGCTTTTAAGGACCAGGTGATTTTTATCATGTCCTGATATGTAAAACCTTACAATTTAAAGAAGGCACACTAACCATGTTGAGCTATAAACTAAGCCCTTTTTCCAGTCGTTAGTTCTAGAACTGAAGAACTTTTTTTTCACATAAAAAAAAAGAAAGAAAAAGCCGAATGAACAAATTCCAAGTGTGGTGATTCCACAATTTCTTTTGCCAGGGGTTGTAACAGTGATGTTTAGCAGGCAAGGTGCCCAAAAATTTGGAGCTTAGACTTGTTGACTGCACACACAGAATATTAGGATTTTTAGGAGTTTTGTTATTACATAATCTAGTTTTATTGGTAATCTTTGCTATTTTCTTTAGAATTTAGTGTGAATGTGAAAGACCACTCTGTAGTGGTTTTGCAACTTATTGCACTTGTTTTTTTTGTCTTTATTGTTATTTCTGTTTATTCTGTATATTTTTGTAAACTGGTAGGTATCTATTTTGTCTATAACCAATTTTATATATTTCTGCAGTTATTTTCTTTCTTTTGTCTGTTTGTTTTACTTTGTAGTTCACTTTGGGTCTCCTATTCACCTTTTAATGTTTGCTCCACTAACAAATATTTACAGTCACTTAATAAAAGGCTCTGGAGGAGAAGCTCACAGGAAAAGCTCCACAAATGACGTGGAGGGTCACATTTTTTGAGAGCACGGGTCAAGGCTCAGCTGAGGTGGCCTTAAGCCCAAAACCCTGCACGATGGAGCTATTTCGGTCCAAAGTTAGTAATGACATGCATACTTGTGTGCACGGCAGAGATACAGAGGGCCCTTCATGTACATACCATCCACGAGTCTCCTCCTCTGTGAGCTAACACAGTAACCCATTCACTGTCCGTCACACTGCAGCACATGATCCTCAAGCCCACGGCCGTCCTAATCAGCCTATTTATGAACGTGGTGGCATATAAAAGAGACATTTCGTCTCGCGGCTGTGACTGCGCACAAAGATGATAATTGATTTATTCAGTTTCAATAATAAAAGCTTTTTCATGAGGTCAAGGGCGTTATTCCCCCAGAGTCATCACTGTGTGTTGAATCATCAAATGATCCTCCTCGTTGACCTTTTCCTTTTCCTTCGCATCCGATCACTTGATAGTAAACGGAGAAATGGTGGATTAATTTCAGTCACCGTGGAGTTGCACCCAGTGATCTCAGCTTTTTCTGGACCTGGACTGTCATTTGTGGACACACATGATTCTATGCTGCTTCTCCAGAACTTTACTCACCCCAAAACAGCAGGCACTATATTAGATGGGAGATGCTGAAAATTACAAGCTTTTATCCACTTGTGGTTTCTGTGTGTGTCAGAGAGAGCAGGAACTTGCTATAACGTCACAATGTCTCTGCTCATCAGATCACAAAGAGTGTGCAGAGAGATCTGCTGCTTCTCTGTATTCTCTTTGTTTCCACAACTCAAGTGAACGTGCCTAATTTAATAAAAGTATGTGGGTGCACGCGTTATTAAATCAGGAAGTCCTGTGATGCCATTGTCAAATATTCTGAAATCAGTGAATCTCTCATTTCTTATCAGCTGCATCTGTCAATACTACCTCCTGTCTGATTTAAAGCAGCTTGCTCTGACAAGAAGTGAACTGGAGACAATTTGCATGCGTGACCTGAAATACTTGCATGATCTCATGCCCCAGAATGTGTTTTCCACTGTAGTTCTCTCTAATACAACCTTTAAAATGTAACACTAAGATTTCACTTTAAGAACTTTTATTTAGCAGCCATATGCAGGATATAGTTATCTGTATTTGATATACAGTATATGATCTTAACTTGAAATCTATATAAATATTTAATAACCTCTTTTTTACACATTATAATGGAGCTATAATCTGCCATCATAAGCTGAGGCTCAAATATAAGCAAACACAGTTGTTAAGAGTCAAAAAAGAAAAAAGAAATCCTAAATGCTCATGTGTCACTTTACAGTTATTGAAAAGAAACAAACCTTAAATTAAGATTTTCTAATGCTCCACAGGCGATTGGTGACATAAAAAAAAAGGTCATGCATCTCTCAACCTCTCGATTTTTGTATCTTTGCACAAGAGGAGGCGTGGTCAGGCTGAAGACAAACGTGTACAATCATAGGAGCTCAGAGAGTCTCACGTCATAGAGCGAGGAAGATACTGCAACAGCTTGAAAAGGGAGACATTCTGGAGAGAATTTTGAAAAATCTGCTGTCTTGCTTCTTGTTTCGACTTCTACTCCTATACAAGTGCCGATATGGATGTTTTTTTCTGAATGGTGACGTCTCTTGTTCAGGAGAAGACAGCAGGGAGGTCACAGTGGTTATGTCACAGCTGATGCATGCACCATCCAGTGAGGTAACAATAAACTAAGCTTTACACTTGTGCACTGGTGTGCCAGCACTGCTCTGACATCACGAGTGAGCTCTGAGCTGGTCATGTTGGACTTGACCAATACTTATTTTTACTGATGAGCAAGTGCATTTGTCTACCAGCAGAATACTAGCTACTTTCAGAGATGGGAAGTAAGGAAGTACAAATAAATCGTTATTCTACTTAAGTAGAATTTTCAGGTATCTGTACTTCACTCGAGTATTTATTTTCGGACACCTTTTTACTTTTACTCCCTACATTTTTACACAGGGGTTTTACTCAGGGGTTTAAAGTGGGCCAGAACGATCCGGAGCGGTGTTTTTGGTGCAGATGTCCATAATTTGCGGTTGCAGTACTTTAGCAACTAGCTAGCGCCACAGAAGAGGTGCGAGTATAAAGGCAGTATTGCTTTTTTAAGTGTCAGATAATTTCAAATGCAACGTTTCTATCAGCTCAACAAATATCAGCAAACACACAAACTGTTTCTGTGCAGTTTGTCTCGCAGTGTGTCTGATAGCTAAAGGTCCAGCTGCTCTATTTCCAGGGAGAGAAAAGATTCACTCAGAGATGACTAAAGATGTAAGAAAGACAGGAGACAAAGAAGAAAGGTTATATTTAAAGGTAAGGACTGTCCTGTAAAACAAACTGAGGTATACTAACTGGGGTGACTTTACAGTAAAGCACTGTGCTGGACTGGTACAGAGCAGCTGTGGTGTTCATGGTCAGAGTTACATCAAGTGTAGCAGAGATTAATATGAATTTAAGTTGATGATGCTTAGATTCATTTACTGAATTCAACATTTACACCAACTTTATAGTGTCTAGTATAAAGACAGTATACTGTCAGTGTAGGGATGGAAATCGTCTAAGATAGCTTGTGAAACATCAGCTTAAATCTTGTTGATTTCAGTTGTGTAAATCCACAAAAAGCAGTAAACCCCAGAGCAGCAGCAGCAGGTCAGCTGACCACAGCCTGAACACTAAGAAAATCTACTGGAGCTCACAATAGAAATTATTGTGAGTTCTGATTCTTTGCCCCATGTTGAGCCACTACA
>VUQS01075051.1:4874-18118 GCA_015108495.1 Heterochromis multidens
AAAATGACAAAAAAAAACCAAAAAAAAGAAAAAAAAAAAACCAAACCAAAAAAAAAAAACGAACCTTTGACTCTTAAACAGCAGTCATGATTATAAACTCTGAAACAAAGAATGTCTTGCAATGCCAATTAAGAGCATTTGTCAACTATAAATTAGGCCTTAGTAATAAATAAAAATAAGTCTTTGTTTCAGCACCTGTCTGACTGAACCTGTACCTGGAAATGACTAGTAACTTATAATAAAAAATATAATTAAAGAAATACATTGTAACTTCAATGTATTTTAAACATGTGGTTTGTTTAGTGATCAGTGGTTTACTAAAGTACAGTACTCAAGTACAGATTTGAGGAACTTGTACTAATTTTCATACCACTTTATATTTCAACTCCATGACATTTTAGAGGAATCCTAATCTTCACTAAAGTAACATCTCGACTTACACACAAAATAGCATGAGCTGAATAAACACAGAAAATTAATCAGCAAATTTGATCCAAACTTACCAAAAATCAGGCATATTCATTTAATTATTTGAATAGTTTTAATTAGGACTATTGTTTTAACAAAACAAGCATCGGATGGTGTCTCTTTCCACTCTGGGCACTCTTTCAGTTTATATAAAACAAACAACTTATCAAGAATATAATCTAATAATGATTGATTATGAATATTATTATTTTGTCTGATAGAAAGTCATTAAAAATGTAAACATTACAGTGCAATGTAGATAAAAGATCTGTTATACCACTTATCGAATTGGATAAGTGGTAAAGAAAATGGATGAATGGATGGGTATTCTCATGTAAAATAAGTTAAATACTACCGTAACCCAACAGCTTAATTGTGTGAAACAGATTTGCAGAAATACAGTTGTGGTCAGAAGTTTACAAACACTCATCATGGGCATAAATGTTATGGTAATGTTGGGCTTTTAATGATTTCTTTGAACTGTTCTTTTTCCAGGATGGAATGATTGTACAGCATCCATCTTTAATGACTTTAAAAAACAAGAACTGGGTGCACAAATTTGAATTTATTTTGGATTTTCTCTAATCCATACAGGGTCAAAAGTTTACATACAGGTTCAAATATATACATATACTCACTTAAATCTTTTAATAAGTGGTGCTGAAGGTTCTACAATGTCTTTTAACTTGACAAAGCCAAGGCCTGTTAACTTCTCGCTAGTGATCATGATTGACTACAACTAGTAGTTTCTCTTTGCAAGCATAAAAAGGACTTGTTTGGCAGCACTCATTGGATTAACCAATACTCAGAACAGCGATAAAGTCTGAGGAGGTCAGTGAAGATCTAAAAAGGAGATTGTAGATTTACATAAGTTGGGAAGGTCTCTTGGAGCCATTTCTAAACAACTACAGATTCCAAGATCATCAGTTCAAACAACTTTACGTAAGTACAAGTTATTCGGATGTGTAACAACTTTGCCAAGGTCTGGAAGAAGACCCAATATGTCACCCTCAGATGAGAGGAAATTGGTTTGGATGTTCAGGAACAATCCAGGATCCACCAAGGCTCAACCCTGAACTGGAAACTGCTGGAACATCACTGTCCACAGTGAAGCGAGTTTTACATCACCATGGACAGAAAGGGTGCCGACCAAGAAAGAAGTCCCTGCTCCAAAATCGATACCTTCAAGCTTGACTGAAATTTGCAGCTGCCCACATGGAAAAGCCAAATGCCTTCAGGAGAAACTTTTTATGGTCAGACGAGACAAAGATTGAGCTATTTGGCCACAATGACAAGAGGTACAAGAGGTAACTGTACCAACTGCCAAACATGGTGTTGGTAGCATCATGCTCTGGAGCTGTTTTGCTGCCAGTGGTACTGGTACATTGGCAAAAATGGATGGAATAATGATGAAGGAGGACTACCTCCAAATTCTTCACATCAAATCAACAGCTAGATGGTTGAAACTTGAACTCAACTGGGTGTTCCAAGAGGACAATAAACCCAAACACACATGAAAACTGGTTTTGGAATGGATAGAGCAGGGTAACACTAAGCTTCTGGAATGGACTTTCCAAAGCCCCAACCTCAACCCTATTGAAAATTTGTGGACAACACTTAAAAGCTACATCCATCCCAGAAAACCAGTCAATTTAAATTAACTCTACCAATTCTGCCAAGAAGAGCGGTCTAATATCCAGCCAGAATTATGCCAGAAGCTTGCTGATGGCTACCAAAAGCATCTGGTCGAGGTGCAACTTACTGTTAAGGGACATTTAACCAAATTCAAACTTGTGCACCCATTTCTTGTATTTTAAAGTCATTAAAGATGTATGCTGTACAATCATTCCACCCTGGAAAAAGAAGAGTTCAAAGAAATCATTAAAAGCCCACAGTTACCATGACATTCGTGCCCATGATGAATGTAAAACTTTTGACCACAGCTGTAGGTAACATAAAAAAATTATTTATAATGACAATAAAATCCTTTTTTACTTCCAGTTTTCAAAGTTCCAAGAAACAGCAAAGTGAGCTAAAAGCTCAGAGAAATTCCATCAGCTTCTAAAATATCAAGTTGTGGAAAACTGGGACAATTTTGTTCTACAATCAACCTGCATTCAGTGTCATAATCTGCAGATAAATAAGCATCAGAAATAACACAGAGCTGGGCAATTTAAAAGGCTGATAGTGTTAATAAGTGGCATGCAGAAGTGCAGCAATGTTGGTATCTTCAAAGTCCTTTGTTTTGTCGGTGTGTGTATAGATTAATACAACAGACACTGAACAAAAAAATGCATGTGAAACGGCTGAATGGATGTTCAGGAGGTTCCTCTTGGAGGTGAAAAGTTCTTGTGCTGATGCTGTGGTCTCATTTCTTTTGTGTAAATTCGCATTTATTTCAGGTGAAAGCATCGTTTAAGCACCCATCATTTGCCTGTAATTAGCATCATTCAGGTAGCTTCATGTGCCACAGTGAGCGGGGACAGCATTCACAAAGCATGCTTGGAATACAACTGAACACAATAGGAGAAGTTAGATTTAACACAACCAATGTATTTCAATTGTAGTGTTAAAATGGAGACGGAGCTTAACTGCTTTGTGAATAAAGCGTGTGGAGCAGCGATTCACCTGAGACCATCATGTAAAGGAAAAGAGGCAGGATGCAGTAAATTAAAAATAAATAAATAAATAAATAAAAAACACACCAGGTCTTATCTTTTCTGAGATTTGAATGAATAAAATGCTTTTCATTCACTGTCTCAGCTGCAGCGTCGTGTTCGGGTGTCGGAGGTGCATAAGAGGGGAGAGTGCAAATATATATACATATTATATAAACCCTACTACTCACCCCAGTTTGTAAGCGATCATTCAATTAATTCCTGTGTTTCAGAAAACTGCAAAGATGTTAAGCATGGATGAGTGAGAGGACAGACAAGACAACTGGAGACAATTAAACAAAACACAGGAGTGAAGCCTGAGATGGGAAGAGCTGGCAAAGACAGTGACAACATAGAATGTGTTCAAAAAACAAGACTCTTTCTCAAAAGTCTTAAAATAGTTTTAAAAGCGTATTTTTACGCTCTCCTGATTTAGACACACACACGAAGACAAATTTACCTGTAGGCTAGAGATGGCAGAAGGCGGGGTCATCAGACTCTGCTCCAATAGTGGATTAAGAGGGGTGTTTCCTGGGAGGTGAGTGGCACGCCAGTAGACCTCCAAGTATTCAGCCAAATGCTCACAAGCATCTTCCAGCTGGTTTTCATCCAAAATGACATCAAACATATCCTGCAAGTGGAAAAACATGACAAATCAGACTTACACAAGATTCATACTTATGCTCCATAAGTTACCCTATGCTGTAACTTACACCGTGACCTGATATGCGCCTCCCTAGTTATGTAACTAAACATCGCATGGACGCAGCCCACAATAACTGCAATTAGCCTATTGGGTACTACTGTTTCAGACAACTGCCACTAACGCTGCCAATGCCAACACACCTGTCAATCGAATTGGCCACACCCCTATCTTTAAGCCTAATGGAAAATCAAATCCAAAAAGGTAGGTTATAGAATAGGAGCTGCGGTTTTTTTGCCCTCTATAGGAAGCCAGAGAGGTGGTGCAGTGGTTAGCACTGTTACCTCACAGCAAGAAGGACCTGGTTTTGAATCCAGTCTGGGGCCTTTCTGTGTGGAGTTTATGTGTTCTCCCCATGTCTGTGTGGGTTCTCTCAGAGTACTCCAGCTTAATTAGTGATTCTAAATTGACCGTAAGTGTGAATAGCTGTCTCTCTCAATATGTTAGCCCTGCGATAGACTGGCGAACCGTCCAGGGTGTATCCTGCCTCTTGCCCTATGATAGCTGGGAAAGGCTCAACCCACACAACCCTTAATTGGATAAGTGGAAGAAAATGGATTGCTGGATGTGTTTCCTGAAACCTGGTGGATGTGAAACAGCTGTTGTAGTTGTCTGTAGTAGCTGTAGCTCAAACAAATGTGGGTTAACACACTTTTTATGTAGGATCAAAATAAACTGCAGGGTTGTTAGTACTAAAGGAACAAGTCACAGAGTGCCACAGTTTGTTTTGTATTTTAACTGTACGACAACCTGATCATATAAAATGTTCAGACTGCACGGACTGATTACAAATTGTAGCACTCACAGGGGGGCACTGAGAGAGTTTGTCTGCAGCCATCATCTGCACGTTCAGGTGCTTGCTCTGAGACTTCCCCCTGGATTTGATCAGCCTCTGGAGCACCTGAGAAAAAGAAAAAAACAGTGTAAGAAACCAAGAAAGACAAGACTGCCCGAATCCAATGTTCACAAGCAAGGTGTACCTTAGGTGAGGAAACTTTAACATAGACAATAATGGGTGCAAGGGAGGTTTTGGCGAGCTGTGCGGGATGGTTGATGGTGTCTGCGTCCAGAACAACCAGCTGCAGGGTTTTGGCGAGTTCAAATATCCTCTCAATCTCACTCTGAACCTCAGCTGCACAGACATGACACATTTTAAGATCAAAGTTGCTTCCCTAAAAGAAAGACTTGTGGAATTTTCATATTGGCATCAGCACAGTTACCTAAGCTGGAGCGAGTGTTGGATCTCTCCATTATGGGCCTTTTGTTGAGGACAGATCTCTTGGCTAAGGACAGGTCGGCAGTTACACGGGTGATTGAGATTCTGTGGACAAAGTTACAAAATACAGAGGGGAAAAATGAGCACTAAAACGTTTTTGTCCAGATGTATTAAACTCCTGACTTTCAACAACTACTTGATTTATTATATAATCTCTTCATTTTACTGACCTTCCCTCAAATCTGTGTTTCAGGAAGTCAAAAAGAGCTTTCTGCATCATATCTGTCACCTGTAACATTTGGGAAGATAAGAGAAACAACCAATTACAAGTACATTATAAAATTAAACGGCTAAGATATCATGCTTTTCCTTATTGTTTGTCACATTTATACTGCTAGAGTTGTTCATGCTTGTATTAAACATGGTCAAAATATCAAATAATGAGTCAGCATATGCACAAGTAATCCCTATCAGCCAAAATGTCATGCTTCAGACTGCTCTAAACACTTGGCTTTAGACAGTTTTCTCTATTCTTGGCTTGGTATGGTGTCAGTGAGAGTGGATACCCACCCATCCACCTGCTAATCAGCCAATCAGAACAAAGCTATTTTGAAGGGCGGATAGGAGGAGCTAAAACAGCTTCTTTCAGGCAGTGGATAAACTGTACTTAGCACTGAAGCTAAGTAAGACTGCTAAGTTTAACATAAATAAGGATTATAAGGGTCTGAAAATTAACAAAATACAGCGTGCACCAAAACAAATAGAATAGAAAAGGTTCTTTCCACCTTCATGAACTGTGAACCATGCATACAGAGCCATATTACTGTATAATATCTGCAGAATTTACACTCACTGGTCACTTTATTAGGTACACCTGTTCAACTGTTTGTTAACGCAAATATCTAATCAGCCAATCACATGGCAGCAACTCAGTACATGTAGGCATGGTCAAGATAACCTGCTGAAGTTCAAACCCAGCATCGGAATGGGGAAGAAAGGTGATTAATTGACTCTGAATAGCAGGAGAGCATCTCTGAATCCACAACAAGTCAAACCTTGATGCAATGTACTAAAGCAACAGAAGACCACACAGTCTAAAGACATGCAGTTAGTGGGGTTAGGTTAATTGGTGACTAAATTGCCCATAGGTATGAATGTGAGTTGGAATGGTTGTCTATCGCTCTGTGTTAGTCCTGTGACAGACTGGCAACCTGTCCAGGGTGTACCCCATCTCTCGCCCTACTGCAGCTGGGATAGGCTTCAGCACTGCCATGACCCTAAATTGGATAAGTGGAAAAAAAAATGGATGGATAGATGGATGTACCAGCTGAGCATCATTTAAGCATCACAGCCTTATCTGAGTAATGTTGCTGACCATGTGCATCCCTTTACGACCACATTGTACCCATCTTGTGATGGCTGCTTCCAGCAGAATAACACACGTCACAAAGCTCAGATCATCTCAAATTGGTTTCTTGAACATCACAATGAGTTCACTGTAATCAAATGGCCTCCACAGTCACCAGATCTCAATCCAACACAGCACCTTTGGGATGTGGTGGAATTAGAGAGTCGCAACATGGATTTTTCCAGCACCTTGATGAATCTATGGCACGAAAAATTAAGGCAGTTCTGAAAGCAAAAGGGGTCCAACCCGGTACTAGCAAGGTGTACCTAATAAAGTATGGGTGTATATTCTTATACAGTTAATCAGTTTGACAATTTTAACATTTTTAGAGAAAATCTAAACCATAAAAATGACATATTAATGTTAGAATGGCAGCATAGACAGAGGTTTAATGATAGACTTTTTAGAGTTTTTGTTGGATATGACATGTGGTTAAAGCAGTCAGAAAGTCCACTTGAGTGAAAGTTCCAGCTCCAGCACAGGAGTCATGAAAACAATTAGTTATGCAAGAGGATGAAACTGTCTACTGAAAAATAACTTCAATTATGAGTAAACATACAGCTGTATTAATAGTCAATCTTTGATTAAATTCTTTAGTGTTAGTTACATAAAGCATGCTCATCCAAATTTCCAGAAGCTGTAATAGCTGCCAAAGGGTCTTCAACAAAGTATTCAGGGTCTGAATACTTTTGTAAATGTGAAATCATGGTGCCACTTTGTCATTATGGATGTCAACTAAATAGGGCTATATCCATATCCATATCCAAATTAATGAAGCCATCATTTAATGTTTGAATATTTTCCTGTAACTTTAAACACAATTGTCCAATAAAGTTATTCAAAGGATAAATTTACATGAGCTAATAATGAATGCAGCAGTACAGTAGCAGTGTGAACAGAGCAAATAGTGCAGAGTAAAGCAGTCGTTCTGTCTGCTGGAGGTGAAATGGGGAGAGGCTGACCTCATAGCCCTTCAGTGATGGTCCCACGAGAACCACCGGCCTCATAGAGGGCACCACATCATAGGGAGGGACATGTTCCTACCAGAAATAAGGGAGGACGATGGGAGAGGGATAAAGAACAGAGAAAACAAGGGTGAGAAATGATGGGGGTTGTGTTTGTTTGTTGTGAAACCATAAAAATTCATTTTAAGAAATGCTTTTCTCCCCAATTTCAGTCAAAAAATGACAGAAAAACAAGCAATAAGACCTGAAATTATTTAGGGAGAGTCACTTTAACCCATTTTTATTTTATAGCCTATGATTATGAGTAATATAGTTAAATCGATTAACCTGACACTGAGGCAGGTGGTAGAAAAGGGATGGGTTAGCTAATTGTAAAATATTTAAAGGTTTTGCTAAAATCACCCATTATAAGTTGAGGAGCTTCCAATGTACTATTGCAGTGATTATTTTAATATTAACGCCATAAAAAAAACCCAACCCCCTACAAACACAATCTGTTAGACCAGTCCTGCTTTTACTTTCTAATTGTATAACCTATTTTTTAAACTTTCCATGGCCTCTTTTAACTTCTACAAACACTCTGTCGCTTAAGAGTGAAAAATCAAAAACCATGAATTATGAGCAAATTGTATATCATCATAATGTACCAGAACCTACCTGTTTTTGCTTCTGTTTAGCTTGTGAAAACAAGAAAATAACAGTCAGTGAAAGAAAACATTTAAAGGCGCCAGAAGCTGCTTTCTGTTCCAGGATCTGAGGAAGAGTTGTAGTACTTACATTCACCTGCAGATGGCGGCGTGGTCCTCCAGCTTCCTGTCACCATGTCGCCTAAACTCGAAGAGTTACCTCCTGTTTTCCTGCAGCAGCAGTAGCAAAGACACACTGAATTACCACAGCTGTATTGTGGAAATGGATCACCTGAGATTAAATGAAATAGCTGACCTCTGTTTCTGCTCCTGTTTGAGTCGCATTGCCTCCAGTCGTAGAGGGCTGGGGATGAAGGTGATGTCTGCTCCTTCTTTTACTAGCCGGCCGATCCACCAGTCATTATTGTACTTCTGTTAAATTCAGTACAACAGCAGCATTAGGTTACTTACAGCATATGTCTTGTTTTAATGCAATGAAAGGGTGTATTCATATTTACAACAGATTATCTCACTTCTTTGATGTGCAGGAAGTCTTTGGCATCAAAGTTGACTGCAGCTCCTTGGACAGGACAGTCCTCATCCAGAGCTCCACAGTAACTCACATTCGTCTTTACTGCAAACGCTACAGGTTTGGACTGGGGTGTGAACAAATAAGAACAACAAGAAGACTTGTCAGTGATGGAAATGCTCTGTGAACATGGGAGACTTGAGGACGAGAACAGAGTGCAATAGATCATCTCCTCATTACCTGACAACAGACTTCCTTTTATTCAATCAGCAGCCAATCACACAGCACAAACAGAAGCTGCCCAGACTATCAGATTATCAAAGGCTGTGGTAATATGTGAAATATGTAGCTCAAATAGGAACGCACCAATCCAATATTTAGATTGGATAACGGTCAGATCCTGACTCAGAAATCAGTGACAACGTGCAGATCTATCGGCACATTAGGCACATTCACTTCAGTTCTGTTGTTCTGTGTTTACTTCACCACACAACAGCAGCAGCTAGCAGAAACCTAAGAAGAGCTAACAGCAAAGGGTCAGCAGTTTAGAGGTATTTTATGCCTCCTTTACCAACAGCTTTTCTTTGCAATAAAAGAAAAGTTTTTAGTTAAGGCAAGGCTCAGACAACACAATGGTTTGCTTTCACTTGTCATGTTCAGTCAGAAACATATAAGGTAGACGCTAAAGGGACACTGGTTTGGTGCAAAACTTACTGGAAAGCTTTTAATGTGGTTACGGTAGCATAATGTGTCGTCATCAACTCAATTAATATTATTTCGCTTCATCTGTCCCCTGAAAAGTAAACTAGCACAACTGTAAAAGACAAAGGTACTTAGACTAGTGTAAATACATTTGATGAATACTTTATCTTGTTGTTATCTGTTGTTGTTTATTTTTTTACTAATAAATACTCAGTAAAAGTATACTCCTGGATCTATTTACTTGTTACAAAGTTAGGAAAGCAATGTTTAAATTGATGCTGATGCTTCCTTACACATAAAGAATGATTCCCAGTCTCTTCCTCATAGTGAAGAATAAAGCTTAATAATTTAACAGTGGTATTGGATCAATACTTTGTATCAACAGAGACCCAAAGCCAAGGTATCACCATCAAATGTTTCGATTAATCCCAGTTGGATGTGTCCTCTCCAAAAGATGAAGGTATTCTGTTCTCTAAAGAGCACTTGGCTGGCATTGATCCTGACGTTGGTTTGGTGGGAATAACAAATATTACAGTACATAACAATATTATCTTACTGAACACAGCAGGAATTACTGACTAGTTTATTTTTTAATAGTTTATTTTTTTCCCATTTCAGTTAGAAGAAATGTAATCCTTTTTAAAACATATACATATGTGAAAGGGGAATTTTGGCCACTAAACATTGTACCAAGCTATAAAGTGGTATGAAGGAAAGTGCTTCACCATCTCTAACCAGATTGCTCCATGTTTTAATGATTCCTCAGAATAAAGAACAGAATGGCATTGAGACGTGATTTACTAAAGATTTACTACATTTTTTACTATCAGTTTTTTCAAAGTTAAAGTTTCCTGCTGAAGCAGTTGATAAGAGCAGAGAGCAGAAGATGTCTGATGTCTGTTAAAACATTACTAGACTTTTTGAAGACAGCTGACTCGGATACCATTTTTAGGGCTCAGAAGCTTCAGTAGTATTAAAAAAACAAAACAAAATTAAAGCAGGGAGGGACTCCAGTTTGATTTTATAACCATGATATTATCTGTCAATGGTAAAGGCTTTGTAATGATTTTGGTTACTGTGACGACTCTCGTGACTCTGTATAATCTTTGTTTTATTTTGAAATGAATCACCTTCTGTTATTACTGCCGGCTCTACTTCCCCCCTTTGTTTCTGTTTTCCTGCCAATTTTATATACAGTCTCCTGCCAGACTGTCTCAGCACTTTGTTGAGCTTTCCAATATTTTCCAGTGTTTTAGTCAATCTATTCAATTCAATTCAATTCAATTTTATTTATATAGCGTCAAGTCACAACAGCGGTCTCCTCAAGACGCTTTATATTGTAAGGTAAAGACCCTACAATAATATAGAGAAAACCCCAACAATCAGATGACCTCCTATAAGCAAGCACTTGACGACAATGGGAAGGAAAAACTCCCTTTTAACAGAAAGAAACCTCTGGCAGAACCGGGCTCAGGGAGGGGCAGCCATCTGCTGCAACTGGTTGGGGGTGAGGGGAGGGAGACAGGACAAAATAAACAATCTCTTTATTGTGACCTCCTGCCAGTTTTGTGACCAGCTTTTATTTTTTATTTTTTTATTTCATTATCTATGTGAGTTTTGGGATTTTTTGAGTGCTTTTGGACTCGGCCTTTTGCCTTTATTCTACTTCTGAGTCTTGGTTTGGTTCAGCCATTGCAGGTTATATATAAATTTAAAATGATCAGTGAGGGAGAAAGTTAGAAGCAACACAGTCTTTTTTGTCTCACATAGTTCACAGCATCCATTGGCCCAACCAGGGAAGCAAGACTATATAGGTGATAGGTAATTTTTTAACATTTATTTTTAAAGTTACTGAAAGGATATTAAAAGTTGCAACAAAGTTGCTAAGTTGGAAACAATCAAAGGAAGTGCAAAGTAACGCCCAAACTGTGCAAACCTTTACATTTTGTCACATAAAAAAGCATCCAAAACCCAATATTAAAAACCAAGTACCTACCAAATAAACAAACATCTGAACAGTCTGATATTCTCGTACTGTCCCAGTTTAAAGGTGCCAGTTTTGTATATTAAAACCTGAGTTTGCATGGCAAATGATTATATTTTTAGATTTCTTTGTAAAAACACCCACATTAATAAAACCTTTGCCGATTTGTACCTACAAGCCAGACTGTTCTATATCAAAATTCATCTGGAGCGAGCAATAGAGCCAAATGTTTCTTAGATATTTTAGTTCATAACCAGTCTAAACACAGCAGTATGTAGCTACGATAATGACTGTATGGCGTACCTTAGCTCTGTCGAGCTGCTGTTGTGCCTGGCGCTCGGCTTCACGCCGATACGCCTCGCGGTCCTCCTCTGCTGACAGGTCTGAATCAGATGGTCTACTGGTGTACGAATCAGCCGACCCCTATCAGAGTGGCATGATATTAGTGACACAGTGTTCAAAAATTTCATGACTCACATGAAGATCATCCAGTCATGTTAAGATTACTTAGGCTGTTACTGTTTGTTTATTCTTTCATCTGTTTTTCCCTTCTACCGTCTGTTTGAGTGCAGGTGTACATGCAAATATGTGCTTGTGTTCATGGACACATTCATGTGTGTACATCTACAACACAATGCATTGCTCTCCCACACCAGCCATCTTCTGAGAGGCCAAATATAGCACAAAGGAGGCAAGAGCTTCCTCTTCTCTCCTGCTTGGCCCCAATCCATTCCATCATCCCCCACAGTGCAGCACATATACATCCTTTATTCCCCTGTTTATTCTCCAAGGACATCTCCTCATTAGCAAAATATATGCTGGTTATCATTTTTCATTGTAAGTGCTTTAAGGACACATCCCAAGGATGGCTAGCACGTTATGCTGAGGGCGAGCGATAAAGCAAACAAAGAGACATTTTACACAATAAGTAAAATAGTGAAAATAGCTTCATAGGTGTTTTTTTAATTCACAAACAGAAACCTCTCATTTTCTAAAAAGCTACAACCATTAGTCAATTAATCAATTAGTCAATCAACTGAAAATGAACAAGCGGCTATTTAGGTAATCATTTAAATCTGATTCCAGTATCTTAAGTGTGATGTTTTCCTCTTTTTCTTGATATTATGTGGGAGTAAAGTATAATATTAGGGTTCTGAACTGTTAATGGAAAAAAAAGCCTTTTCAAAATAACACCAGAGAGTCAATCAATAATAATAATTGGGGCAGTTTGTATATAATGTACAAATTGACTTCCAAAGAAATTGTTTGGTTACTGCGTGTCCGTGTGTGTGTTAATGTGTGTTTGTGTGTGAGTTCTCCTATATTTGGCTTCTCTGAAGGAACTCAGTCCTGAAACTGTCAGCAAAAAGAAAACCAAGTCAGACGAGACAAAATACAAAGGGGGGAAAAGAGAGAAAATCAGGTGTGATGGACAGGAAAATGCTCAGGTAAACCTCTCACAGGTAGCTGCAGGAATCAAGCTGAAATGATCAGCCATATTCTTGTGAATAAAACAAAATGTTAAGAAACTAAAAAACAGCAGTTATACAGTTCACTCTGGTTTTCCTCTCCTCCAGAGCACAGCGACTCAGTCCCGATCATCCATCTTGCCCACATATACAAACACATCCTCTGGAGGACCAATTAGCAACAGCAAAACAAAAAGAAGTACAGGCACATAATATAGACACACACACACAGAAAAGTGCCCAGACATAAAGAACAGCCAGCACCTTTGCTTTCTCTGCACTTCAAAATGCATGCATGCAATCCAAAATAAATCATCATCTACAGTACCACTGCAAGCGAACACCTCTCCTCGTTTCTTTTTTTGGTGTGGTGGTGTCTGTTAGATAACTAGATCTGATTTCTAGCACTCACAAGCTCTGCAAGGCAACACTGCACCAGCGCCAGAGAGCAGCACCGACAGAAAAAAAGGAGGGTGAGAAGGAACGGGTAGAAACAGAGGAGGGGGGGCGGGGGGTA
>VUQS01075051.1:32214-42511 GCA_015108495.1 Heterochromis multidens
CTTGCCCTGTCAGAACGCCACTTCCAAACTAAACTTCGCACAAAAAGTAAGGAAATTTGTGTTTGGTTGATTATTTCTTTGTTGTAACAATGCTTCTTGGCAATAAATCTTATATAGTTGGAAAGCCTGTTTATTTCTCTTTAAATGGTGCAACATTTGTAAGGAAAATGCATTTGTGGGTTCAGCAGCAAAGTTGAATATGTGGGTTGCACCCATGAAAAACTTGCCAAATCTTCTCTTCCAATGCCAAATAGCACATTCTGCTATTGACTCTTGTTTGATGTCACTTATTGGATTGGATGATTGAAGTCTGAAGAAACAAGACATATTGGCAATTTAACAATTTATTCATTTAACAAACAGGGGGCCTCAGTAGCATGTGGAAGAACCATACACCGCCGAGCGGCCGCCCAGATTCACTCACGTGATGAGATCTGTTGAACTCAGTGATGATGGATGGATCCAAGATGATCCCAGACCCAGGACTGCTCCTCTAGTCCATATCCTTCCCACTCCACAAGATATTGAAGGGTCCGATGTCCAAAATCTGTCTGATGGTGTATGCTGGATGACCATCCACGAGCCGGAGTGGGGGGGGTCAGCTGGATGGCACAAAGGACTAGACAAGACAGGTTTAACCTGGGATACATGGAAAGTCAGGTAAATTCTGAAAGAAGCAGGGACTTCTAACCTGACAGCAAAGGGACTGATTATTGTCTCTATCTCAAGGGCCAATGTAGCGTGGAGCCAGTTTCTTGGACAGAGATTTTAGAGGTATGTCTTTGGAGGATAACCAAACTTTCTGACCTTGAACGTAGCCCCCGTCAATCTGCCAGGCATCAGTTCTGGTCCACTGTGCGGAGGAGAGCATTAGTTTGGGATAAAAACCAGAACTCAAATAGACCTTGGCGTTTGCGGTCCCCGACATAATTCCATTCTGCTCGAGTTAGACATCAGAAGGAGAAGGCACAGGGCTGGAGCTTACCTTCAGGCCTGGACTGCTGGGACAACACAGCGCCAACCCCGGCGTTGGAAGCGTCCACTTTTACAATAAACTGGAGTTTAGGATCCAGCTGGATCAGGATAGGAGCTGAGATGAATTTCTCCTTAAGATGAGCAAAGGTTGCATCTGCTTCAGGGGACCAAACAAAAGGAATCTTGGTAGACGTTAGTCGTGCGAGGAGGGGACGCTACCTGACTGTAGTTCCAAATGAAACATCTGTAGAAATTGGCGAAACCTTCAGCTCTAATTGGGTCTGCTGAGTCCATGTGACCAGATAGTACTGTCACGGGCCATTTAGCCCGAAGCAAAATGGAGGATTCAAATGCAGACAAGATTGAGACAGCTTTACAAGATTCAGAGTCTTTATTTTTCACAACAAGAATTTGCAACAGATGCAGGTCACAGCGGAAGCCGGAACTGAGGGTTGGATCCAGAGAGGAGGGACATTGATAAGGTGAATGAGTCTGTCCTTGGAAGGGGTCACTAGTTAGATTGTCTGCAGGAAAAGGAGTTCCAGGAGGGCAGGCAGGGAAGCCGGGAGCAAGAATCCGAATGCAGATGAGTGTTTGAAGGTAAAGAAGACCAGTTCTGTGGAGTCAGGTAAGTTGTATAGGTAAGTGATATGTTCTTGAGCCATGCAAGGTTAAGCTGGAAACAGGGAGACACAGAGTTTAGCGCAGAGGAGCAAAAAAGAAGGAACATTAGGGAGCCGATTTGCCACTTAACAGTAGCAGACTATCTGGCGAAGACTGGAGGCTCAAACTGGTCCTTAAGTAATGGTAGTTGATTGCAGCTTCATGAGAAAAAGGTGCACCTGGCTGCTGAGCAGGAACCCAGACTCTGCCCCGGAGCAAGGAGGAAGGACTACCACAACCTGGACTCAGAGGAGGAACAGACTCCAAAACACAATAACCAGCATAGACTATGACACCCCAGTATAGGCCGTCAACAGAAGACCTCCAGAGTCCTCTGTCCTGTCCCTTTGCCTCTAGGTGACTCCAAACAAGACCCATTTTCTTGGTGTCGTGCCTGGAGGTCCTGTAACTCCTGTTAGTCTGCTTTGGTCTGCATATGTCCATGAATGTTATAGTACCTAGTAGACCTAACAAGTTCTGGGTTTGCAGTGACAGTGTTTATTGACATTAGTTAAACTATATTGTGCATGCTCTATACCACAGACACCTGCACTACATCCGCAAACTTTTACATGACATTATTTGAAGAAGGTTAATGTGAGCATACAAACTTTAGATGCAATCAGATTGGACACTGATCATCCATGCGATGCTGTGCAATTGTGCGAACACAACAGATGATTGACCAGGAAATTCAGAGCAAGCAAGTGGACCTCTTGTTGCCCACAGACTGTATATTCAGTTGTAGTCAGACTTTTACATATACTCATCATGGCCTGAATGTCATGGTAATTTGGGGCTTTTAATGATTTATTTTGACTGTTTTTTTTCCAGGATGAAATGATTGTACAGCATACATACACAAGTTTCAATTTATTTTCTCTAATCCACACAGGGTCAAAATTAAACATACAGACTCAAATATATACATACACTCACTTAAATATTTTAATAAGTGGTGCTGAAGGTCCTATAATGTCTTTTAACTTGACAAGTCCAAGGTCTATTGACTTCTCATTAGTGATCACGACTGACTGAACTGGTAATTTCTCTTGCCAACATTTAAAGGACTTGTTTGACAGCACTCATTGGACTGACCAATACTCAGAACAGTGGGGAAAGTCAGAGGAAGTCAGTGAAGGTCCAAAAAGGAGAATTGTAGATTTACACAAATTGGGAAGGTCTCTTGGAGTAATTTCTAAACAATTGCAGATTAGATCATCAGTTCAAGCAATTTGAATGCAAGTACAAGTTATTCATATGTGTAACCACTTTGCCAAGGTCTGGAAGAAGACCCAAACTGTCACCCTCAGATGAGAGGAAATTGGTTAGAATGTTCAGGAACAATCCAGAAACCACCAAGGCTCAAACCTGAACTGGAAACTGCTTGAACACCAGCATCACTGTCCACAGTGAAACCAGTTTTACATTGCCATGGACTGAGAAGGTGCCAACCAAGAAAGAAGCCCCTGCTCCAAAACTGACACCTTCAAGCTTGACTGAAATTTGCAACTTCCCACATGAACAAGCCAAATGCCTTCAGGAGAACAGTTTTATGGTCAGACGAGACAAAGATTGAGCTATTTGGCCACAATGACAAGAGGTATGTTTGGAGGAGTAAAGGTGAGGCTTTCAGACCCAAGAACACTGTACCAACTGCCAAACATGGTACTGGTACATTGCACAAAGTGGATGGCATAATGAAGAAGGAGGACTACCTCCAAATTCTTCAACTTCACCTCAGATCAACAGCTAGATGGTTGAAGCTTGGACAAAATTGAGTGTTCTAACAGGACAATGATCCCAAACACACATTAAGCTGGTTCTGGAATAGATAAAGCAGGCTAACATTAAGCTTCTGTAACTCAACCCTATTGAAAATGGACTATGCTTAAAAGTCACGTCCGTGCCAGGAAACCAACCAATTTAAATGAACTCTACCAATTCTGCCAAGAAGAGCGGTCAAATATCCAGCCAGAATTATACCAGAAGCTTTTTGATGGCTACAAAAAGTGTCTGGTTAAGGTGCAACTTGTTAAGTGATATTTAACCAAATATTAGTGGGGGTGTATGTATATATTTGAGTGTTAGAGAAAATCCAAAATAAATTCAAACTTGTGCACCCATTTCTTGTTTTTTAAAGTTATTAAATATGTATGCTGTACAATCATTCCACTCTGGAAAAAGAAGAGTTCAAAGAAATCATTAAAAGCCCAAAATTACCATGACATTGCCCATGATGAATGTAAAACTTTTGACCACAACTGTAGCTTCCAGGCCTGAAAAGCAAAGCCTTGCAAAAGTACTTGCCACCAGGCAAAACAGACAATAATTTGGGGCACCGGGCCAGTGGGGCCAAGACAAGTGGTGACTTAAACAGATAATAAAGATTCAATATAATCTTAAATAATTAAATGCTGCTATGCAAAATTAGTTAACTTAGCTAGCACAGCAGGCCAGCGTGTCCAGCTCTGCTGGCGATAATGTGACTGAGTGAAGTGTGCAGCCGGGAGTTTTGCTGCGTTCCTGAATAAGTCGGAAATTTTTTGTGGAACGCTCCCTTAACACGGATTTCCCACTTGGAAAGTCATAGCAGACCAACATACCCTGAGTTAGCGATCCAAAATGGCAGTGGTGAACGTAAACAGTAGTAAAACTGTAAAACTTTTAATCTGTGCTGCCACTGTTGTGTATTTGTGACTTGCTAAATAAGATAGTCATAGAGCACTGACCAGGCTCTATCCATGAATGTGCTGAAGTGTTGTTTTTAAGCACAAAAAACAAGTATTATGCTGTATTGCTGGTGATACCTGAATGGCTCTGCCTTGCTAAGAACCAAAACAAATCCTGTTTTTCCTTGCTTTTTCTGGATGGTGACATCACTCCCAAGTTCTGACTTCCGAGTTCCGAGTTATCTGGAACGCGGCATCAGAGTAGGGACTCTGGCAGTTGACTTGTTAGCACAGGTAACTGGCTGAAGGAGCATAGAGGCTAGGAGCTACAATTTTGACAATTTATAACTAAAGAACTTGGTCTTGGACATTTTTAACAAGATAAACATTTGTAGAGTTAGGACATTTGGAGGGGGAAATCAGTTAACTTGAAAAATACTTTTTTGTAGCTAACTGATGAAAGCTGTGTCCAACCAAGCTAACTGTCAAGCTATGAAGTTATGAAATTTTGATCCAAAGAAATTTGGACAAGTGTACTCCAAATTATTAAGGTATACTGCTATAGATTATTTTGCTATATGTGCAGTGTGGTGTGTGTATTTTATTGTATTTTCCATATGTGTACTGTAAGCCTAGTGGTTTTATGATACTGAAAACTATATAGTTTCATTATATAAAAACATAAGTAGCCAGTGCAGGCTCCAGAACATAAGATTAGTCCTATATATAGGAAGTATTACGTTGTCCCTATCAAATTAAATGTAAACAGTAATCAATGAATAGTGAAACCTATGTCCAAGAAGAACATTCAAAAGTGGAATTTGAAGAATTCTAATTTTATAATGTGAAAGCTTTTAAATGTATGTTATTAATATGTTACGGTTTTAAGTAACATATCACTTTATCTTTCCTCTGGATCATCACTTAACATTATTTTAACATAATGGTGATAAGTGCTGGTTGGAGGGGGGCCCTGTTAATTTTTGCCCAGGGCCCCAACAGACTCTAGAATCACCACTGCTTAAACCTGCATTCTTTTTCTTGGCCAGCAGGAGACAACACCTGTGGTTTCATGTGTGAGAGATGTCTCAACAGCAAATTGCAGCAGCAACTTACAATATAATCTGAACTCAAGTGTACCAGACCAGTGAAACCACTGCATAATAACCAATGAAAACACACTTTGAAATTTTAGCCTTTCAAGGACAAGTACATTCTGAAAACTGAACCGTAGTAGATGATGAACAGCCTGAACTGTCTTAAGAAAAAAAAAGATTAGTTTTAACAATATGTGTTAGTTTTTCCACATTCGGTCAGTCTGCTGTCATTACAAAAACAAAAGAAAACAAGCGTTACTACAGTAACTCAAAGAAACTCAGTGCCACAGCTCCTTGCTTTAACCACTTTTCTTTGGTGTCGTATAACAAGAAATGGGTAATGAATTTGTCAGTAAGAAAGTGTTGTAACGGATCATGATTCAAACCTCCAGCTTGGATAAACAACCACTTTCATAACACAAGCCATTCTTCATGACTTCCTTTTCATTCTTCACAGTGCTCACTGGAGTAAATAAAGTGAAAACTTCAAAAACCATGCACACTTGCCTTATCTGCACTGCAAAGCCATCCTGTAGGCTGGATTGGACCTTTTTGGTGGAATGTTCTGGTGTGTGGGCCATATGTTTGGTACACCTGGGTTAAAGTTGTTGTTTTTTTCTCTAGAGTTAAAAGTGTGTGAATATTAACTGATCAGATGACCAATAACAGGACTCCAAAGGAAGGCTATGTTGTGCTATGTGTGTTGACTGCATAAGTTATGCTTGCAATCGTGTGCCAACTTTTAAGGCCATGATATGTAAAGATTTGGTCTGTTTTACTGTTATCATTTCATCTTAAGGATATTAAAACACAAAGATTGTAAGCTATAAACAGCCCATTACAGCTCTATAGCTAGTTAATTTAGAGGTCAATTTTGACCTTTGTTGTAAGTTCAGTAAAGTCAGAAATACCATCACAGTTACCACATCCATGGTGTTTTTATTTTAGATATTCAAATTATTTATCATCCTGTATCTAATTTGTCAGCCTGTTGGCCTGTTTTTAGTTTTATGCTGGATCCAGTTTGCCTTCCTGTTATTTAATGTGGACCTAAATATGAACAAGGCCTTTTTTATTCTAAGAAATACTCAGTAGAAGTAGTAGAGGTAATCCATTTACCATGACCTACAGACACAGAGTTCATCCTGTAGGAGGTAAGATGTTTAGTTAGCCACACTTAGTAACAATCAGCTGTCTGTGAATCCTGTGACATCACACAACCATCCTGGCTGACTGATGACCATCCTCGCTTTGTACCCACTTATGATGGCATGCGGATGATCTTGTCACACTTCTTACCCTTCTTCACTCTTAGTCCTCTCCTGATCTTTGTAGTAATGTATTAATGCTTTTCCAAAGATTCACAATGAGTTCATGAAACTAACATAATCTTAATGTTTCTTTTTTATAGAAGAATCAGCCACATCAAATCTGAATATCTTCAGTAATTTGCAAGCCAGAGAGTTTAAGTTTCTAGATGTGCTAAGGCTACATGTGTTCACAAGAGGCCACCCTGTGACTTCTTTTCCTCTGTTGGCTACCTCTGTAAAAACTGTGATATATTTATTTCTTAACATCCCTGTAATTATAAATAATGGGCAGTTTCACCAATGCGCTGTCTATTTTACCATACTAAGAATGAACTACTGGTTTGTTGGCCTGGTGTGCAAAAGTGCAACAGGGCTCCATTAAGAATTCCAGATTCCAAATTCCAGATAATTTAATTAATTATTTATGATATTTATTTTAGTTTTCCCAAACAGTAGTCCTTTTAACCTCAGACAGCTGGCAGTTTGCTGTTCAGACACAGAAAACCAAAGCTCCTAAAGCTAAATCTAAACAATAACATTACTGTAATAACACCAAACCTCGACTTAAATTATTTAAACACTTTTTAAAATACAGGCTTACTGTTTAAACCTAACTTTTAATGGCTTTTACTGGCCAGATTCAGATATTAGAGGCTGCTTTCTTTATGCTGACATAACAACTCGGTGTGTTAATTTGGTTAAAACAATGGGGGCATGTTCCATGCAAGCACAATTTAAAGTGCAATATTAAATATAATAAATTCTGACACGGACACTGGAAAGTAAACAGGGTCACATGATCAGTTGGTGATGCAGTCCTGCTTTGTTTATAATACAGTAGTGCCCTATAGTCTCTAATAATTTTGTAAGTAATCAGTTGCACAAAAAACAACCAACATGTAGTGATGTCTGAAAATTTGTTGCTCCCAAGTTGCTTTAGTTTTGTAATCCAGCATATTTAATTTCATGCATTAGTACATGTCTCATTAGTACAGTAACATATTAGATCTACTATAAATATACCTTTCCATTACCTTACAGTTACTGGCATAACTTGAAAAGATGGTTGTGGGAGTTACACGTGACATAAAGTGCATCTGTGTTTTGCATACTCATCTTCAAGTTTACAACTTAAATACCATGTGTTAATTTAAGCTTGTCCACTGTAACCTGCTAATTTCTGTTTGTTTAACGCTCAGTTTTATGACCTGTCAGCCTTTGTAAACACAACTGTAGTGTTCTGTCTGATTTAGTTTAAGCACTGACGATAAATCAGGAGGTACTGCTTAGAAACCAAACCCTGTTCATCTCCAAGAAGTGACTGTGCTTATATTCACAGGTTTTTGTCAGTCTATTTATGCCTTAGGCCTCGAGTTAGGATTAGAGTTACCACCTATGGTGACTTACACCTCAGAGGGTTAATGAATGTCAGGCAAAAACAATCATCCCTCCATTCATTTTCTTAACCCCTTATTCAGTCCAGGAACATGGGAGTGCCCGAGCCTGTCCCAGCAAAACGCAGGGTACACCCTGGAAAGGACTCCAGTCTATTGGAGGGCAAAAAAGCATCCAATAAAACGGGGGGAAAAAAGTTTATACTTTATAAAAACAAGAACTTGAGAAGACGTAACACCTGTTACAAGAAAAAAATGTCTTAAATAAGAGAGTACTAAAATATGTATAGAGAAAAAAAATGTAGTATTAGGAAAATGTTTGAGTGATAACTACAAAGGTAATACCAAAAAGACAGTATACACCTGCAGTTACATTCAGTCTTTTTACATGATATTCCAGGACAAAATTACAAATTTTCCATGTTGATTTAAGGCTACACCATCATAATAAATAATAATTAGTGCAACAAATGTACACAAGAGTAAAGTAATTTAATATTTATGAAAATACACTAAAGAAATAAATGTTTAATTTTAAAGCAACTCCAGCAAGAATAAGTTACTTAATAAAAGTTGTAAAGTTTAACTCCTTCTTCTTTGTTGTGGGATCCAAAGACAATATCTATTTCTCACAACATTTCAGATCTTTATGAATCAAGAATAAATGAGGCTTTAAACGGAAAGTGTAGTAATAATTCAGTAATTTCAATCTAGTTTATGTTTTGTACATTTAGTTTACCGTAGATTTGTAATATGAATAGAGCTGCAACAGGTCTATATGGGTCATTATATAAAAATGGGCTATGTAACATATGTAAAAAACAGGAAATGTGAGTCACGTACTGTTAAGGTTTTTTGTACTTTTATAACTTTGGTATATTTAATGAAGCCCTGCAAATCTCTATGCCTTTATACTATAAATATTTTCAGAGTTACAGACCTTGGGGTACATGGAGTGTCTAGATTTGACACTTTTTTAACTTGTGTTATTTTTTTCCAGGATTTTTTAGCTCTCCTAACTTCATAACTGTAGGAGATAGACACGTTAAACTTTCAGGAATGAAAAACACATTTAAGCTCTGTTAAAAAGGTGTTACAAGCCGTTGCTTAGCAAGATTTTTTCTATAACCAACTTTGTGCACCAATATCATGGGATACACCAATGCACCAATTTAGTGTCTATAACAAAGAGTAACACAAACAAGCATTGGCACCCAGGATGTTTTATCTGTTTTCTCATAATTCACTAGATAAAAACCTCAAAAAGTGCATTCTGGGTAAACTTTAAAGGGTGTCATGTCAGATAAGTCTCTGTTAAAATTAGTCAAAGTATCTGAAAGGTTTTCTTTTTCTTTGTCTGTCTTGGTTGTTATACCCAGCTCGTCTTCTAGCCATGAATCCTTCTGTGTCAAAATAGTCGTCTAATAGTGGTCAGATTCTAACACTTGTAGCTTGTGGCTCCGAAACAGAGCAACAAATTTGGTGTTGACATTTTCAATGTAAAAGTTTGGACTTATCAGACTGATCAAAAAGTTTTAGATCCTTAAGAAGTTTTTCAAAATCCTTCCAATGTGACCACACAGAAGGGATTGCAGAGGAATAAATGGAGAAGCAGATGAGGACGCTGCACTAAACACAAGTGTCACAGAAAGTGGAGTTTCCTTCTCTAAGCTTTAGTAAAGTGGGTAAAAGGTACATGTCATCTCATGGCAAAAGAAAACTGTCGCAAGCTCTGTGACATAAATTCAATAAAATAATAAATACAATGGTTAATGCTTTACTCTCCTCCTAATGCCAGGTTGTTTTTCTCCCACCTGGGTCTTGTTGGAGATCACAGCTGAAGGTGTTAGACCGGCCGGGCTCGCTGCAGACGCGACTTCACCTCTAGAGGGCGTGCCGATTGAAAGTGGGAATGAGAGAGTGGTGTGAGCAGCAGCGGCGCGCCTGGGCTGAGCGGAGCTGCGTCAAAGCAGCCAAAGTTAGATAGCATTACGCCGGAAATGAGATGATTTCCATGTCAAAATAAGAGCCGAAAACTCACGGGAGTTAGACTGTACAGGACCACAAGCAGTGCACAAGCTGATGCAATCCTTGAGATAAAACAACAAAAGACAGACATGAAGAAAAAACCTCCATACTCATTTTAGCCTTTTTTTTTTTTATAGCTGGTGTCAACGTTTTTTTTC
>VUQS01075051.1:42531-59730 GCA_015108495.1 Heterochromis multidens
TTAAAAAAAACAAATCCTTTTTTTTTTTTTTTTACAGATTAACATAATTACTGGGTCACTAGATTAAGCATGTCTGTGAACACCCAGATAAGACAGTAAGCATTAAATATTTTATATAAATACATTTAGATGATTTTTTTTTTAAATCAATTCCTAGAGTTAATATTTGTAACACTGTGAGGTAGACTGTGCTTTAAGCCTACCACTTACTTTTCACACACACAAATACCCGCCTTCATGTTTATGTAGAGCTCACAACTATTTTTTTAATGTGTCATCTTTAGTTACTTTTGATTAATAACTTCTCTTGTATGTTTGAGCTTTACTGCACACAAGAAGTTTAACACTAAAAGGATGGGTTTTGATTCTTCCTCTGAAACTGGGCTAAAACCTGAGTTTGAAGAATGGCATTAGACCTACATTTTAATTTGGAGGTCAAATTGTTTAACAGGCGGGTTACATCAGTGCAATGTGAACATTCAAATCCAGTGATACACTTCACTGTGAATGTATTTTTTGCATATTTTGTACATTTGCAAGTGGATATTTGCATGGTTTAACTGAAAAACATCCATCAAAATTTAAAGTTTTACTTGTCTTTAAGTGTACTGGAGTGGATTTTAAGATTTCCCATATAATGAGGAAATTGGGTTATTAATATAATTTATGTTATTTTTTAGAAAAATGTTTAAAAATCTTTTTGTATGTTCTCAATGTACAACAAACCAAACACTGTATGGTTTACAATAATCACAACTTTATGGTCCCTTTTCAGATGTTTTTTGTCTTTGAATAAAGGTCAGAATTAAAGCATCAGCAAACTGCTGTTTGTTTATTAACCCTTAAAGATCATATTCAAGCAACTTGGTTTCAATTCATACTTTTCCACTGATCAACAAAGTCCACTCTGCAGTCTGCCCCCATACTTTGATAACTACTGAATCATAATGTGTTTATGAGAGGCATGCATTCACAGTGTGAGTATGAGTGACAGTACAGGCTGATTTCCAATCCTTTGCTGTGATTTCACATTCACACTTTTACTTTTACTTTAGGGGTTTTAATAATAATGATAACTTAAAAAAATCAGTCATCAACATTTTTTTTTAATGACAATCACAAAAAATGCCCATAATAAATAAATAATGGACTTCAAACAATTGAATTAAATGGAAAGAACATAAATTCTTGACCAGAAATGTGCAGATTATTACGCCTACCCTTTTTACATTGAGCTAACTTTAAATGGCAACATTTTTATTACTAGATTTCACAAAAAGACCAAAGAAAATAATAAATAAACATTTATGAACAGTCTTAATTTCTCGTACCAACTACTCCACAAGTTTACTCCCTTTTTGACAGATATAAACATTTGTCCTGCCTGCCTCTTTAAACATACCATTTCCCTCTGAGTTCAAACACCCTAGGAATACAGTTTGCCTGCAGATTATTTTGTGCTCTGTATATTATCAGTGTAGTGTTAAGATAAACTAAATCGTTAAATTTTAAGATGTGTAGTTTTCATATTCCATCTGTTGCTTCATAATAATCCAGTACATTTGTAATTCTCCTGTAGCAGCAGTAACCATTTGAAAAACTTAAACGGAAGTGTGTTGTTTGTACTCCACCTGTCTTGACAGTGGTGCTGGGAGCCGAGAGGGTCAGGGGGAGGAGAGGCAAGGGAGTGGAGCGAGAAGACGACAGGAGGAGATCCACCACAGGGTGACCAATTTAACCGGACCATCCTTGGACCGCTAGGCTACAAATGGTCCTCCACCCTGGCCGCCCCCACCGACAACCACCGCGCCGAATCGGATTGTGTGCTGCGCTCCTGTCGGCGGATAGAAACAGAAGATGATCTCGGTGAGTTCGTCCTTTTTTTTTTAACTGCTACTGCTGCACACTGCAGGCCGACATATATAATATATGTTCTCCTGTCACACAAACGTCTCAGACGCTGTTGCGCTGCGCCGCAAACGCCTGTGCCACTTCTCTGCCAATACTCCATTTGTGCCGAAGTGAATGACATAGCTGGCCACAGTTGCTGTGAGGCCTCCGCTTCACATTGGTGGTGGTAGTGGTGGTGGCAGAGGATACGCGGCCAGTACATGTTTTCCACTGGCGGCCAATAACGTATCTGTGTAGCGGGGGAAAGGATGAGCTGCATCACTGTGCGCCTGTGTTTCTTAGCACAGCTGACAGTCCTGACGGGTGTTTACAGGCTGCATTTGCAGGCTTGCATCTTGCATTAGGCGCTCATAATGATTCGGATATTTTTAATGACATAACTTTAAACTCAAACGCCTCTCTTTATGCGCTAAGTGCCTCTCAGATGCGATGGATTTTAGACTATTGCTCGCCTCCCTTCCACTGACTGATGCTGAGGAATGTGCAGCAGCAATAATATAAATATTATGTTGTTAATCTGTTTATTTACCCAAGACTCGTGTTTGTCTGTGCATTAATCCTGGGAGCTATTGCTTTGCTGCAGACTGAAGGACAGAGGAGGGGGGAAAAAGCGAATAAATCGCTGACAGAGGCGTGTTGTGTCCTAAGTTGAGCTACGGGACGCAGCGGAATGGTTTTATGGTCCCCGCTATGGTTGTCACATAGGCCATGGTGTTATGTAACAAGAAGCCTACGCTGTTTGAATGCGGGCCCTCACACACGGCCTGTCTGTGCATGGCATTTAGGCACAGGATCGCAAGCACATCATCCGCACATGAGCTAAACAGGGCCGCAGAAAATGCGTAAATTGCCCTTTCAAAAGGCGCAGCGTACCTTTGATTCCTCCCACCCCCCAATTGCTTGATCCATTTTTATTTTATTTTATTTTATTTTTTTGCATCTTTATCCTCTGGATGACAAGTGAACCACTGGGAGAGATTCATGCATGCGCACCCTCGGACATGTCTAGCTCCATAATGAGTGACTTGAATGCTCGCTGTTTGTGACCAGTTGTCCGGTTTAAAATGCCCCTTAGGAATAGTCGGTCACCCCTTCTCGTCCCACCTCCCTTTCCTAGCGCCACTAGGGGGAGGGGGATGACCGGAGAGTACAGCCAGGCACCGTGCAAACACAAGCGGCTGGCAGCTCCGCGACGTTTGCAAATGGGCATGAGCTGGTCGACCTTGTGCAGGGGAGCGAGGGACGCAGCCGGGGAGGTGGAGGTGGGAGGAGAGGATAGGGGAGGTGTGTGTGAGAGAGAGAGAGAGAGAAAAAGAGAAGGGTGGTGGAGGAGGTGGTGTTGGTGGTGGTTCTCCTTGAATGTTGTCGATACGCTGCCAGGGAGGAGGGATAGGCTATGGCTCGGACAGATACGTGCCAGAGAAGGCGCATGCAGGCAGCAGGATATAGCGAGGGAAATCTATTTTTGCTTCAACAACACATCGTGCCTCTCTCCGGTGAAAATACCGGCCGAGGAGGCGGCGGCGGCGGCCGCGGCAGCAGCAGCAGCAGAAGCGGCTGCGTTGCCTGCGTTATGCCTTCAGCTCTGCACTATGGAGCTGAGAGTATCTGGCAGACAGACGTTTTATAATTCAATCAAGGACTTTAACAATACTTAAAATAAATGATTACAACGCCAAAGTGTTATTATATATATTTTCCATGACAAAAGTGCTCTAGGGATCTTATAGTGATATCACAACAGATATAAGCACAATAAAATGTGACCTGGTCAGCATAAATTCGTAATTTAATGTCACAGACATGCCCATTTTTAAAGACACTGTTCTGCGCATTTCCTGCTCCATATTCTTATTCTTAGACTACAATAGAGTAGCTCTGCATGATTCAAAGTTCAAAATAATCATTGTGTATCTTATACTGGGCCTTGTTTAGCCAATCACTGTCTGTAAAAAGCTGTTTTCTCTCCTCTCCGTGTTTAGGGCCACCTTCTGTTTAAGCCAAACTTCCTATATGTATTTATGGTTTTCTGTCTTTTTAGTGACTTACATGTGTTATCTTATCTATAGTGGCATTGAAGTGTTTGCTACTTTAGGCATTTCAATTTGAGATAAAAAAAAAAGAAAAAGGGAAGTTGCTGTGCCCATTTCAAGCTTCATAATATTAAACTAGAACTCTGCTAGAGTAGCTTTGCATAATTCAAATCAGTTTGAAAATAATACTTATTTATCTCCTTGGCATTTGTGCAGTCCCTCAGTTCTTTCTCTGTCTGAAACAAGTTCTTATAGCTCCTTTCTTCTGTTTGAACAGGTGGGCGTTCTGTGCTTACAACTAAATCTGTGTGCCTGACATGACCATATTAGGAATATCTGCTTTTGTTGACGTCATAGAGAGCCAAGAGTAGGAAAAAACTGTCTGAAACAGTACTCTCAAGCTTGAGCTTTTGCCTCACAGGGATGGCTCATACAAATGCTGACCTCATTATTTGAAACTTGCATTGTCAGGTCATCTAGGGTTAAGGTTAGGGTCGAGTTTTGGTTAACATGCACCCTTTTTTAGGGATTATCTGCTCATTTGAAACACCCAAAGGGAAAAGCTTTCAATAGAAAAACTTTAATACCAAAATATACAAGACTGGATTTAAAATGTAACATCTTCTACTTTGTGAAAATGTATATATTTAGCATGTGGCCAAAACAAAACCCAATCCTAATCCTAGATGGTACTATATATATATGACAGAAAATATGGAAATACATAATAGGTTCCATTTAAATCCAAAGATGCAATAAAGGGAGTATTTATGTGTGATGCGTGGATAAGATTTTTTCTCTTCTTATACCTCACCTCAACTATCTGTGCTCTCTTTTCCTTATTTTAATGTTATATGCTGTGCTCTGTGGAGCTCATTGGGGTCATTCTCTTGTAAGGTAACATGAAGGCAGGCATTAAAGTGCCATATGCTATGTTGTCTGTTGCATACTAAATGTATTTATGTAAGTATGATCTAATTAAATTTGAAGTAAAAAAAAAACTTTCTGCTAAACTGCACAGTATTAAGAGATAAGTAATATTCGGGTATCTGAAACCACATAAAGTAAACATGCATAGAACACTCTTTAAAGGTTAATAAAACAGAATGTATGATTTGTTTGTCATCTTAGATCAATGATAATTTTCAGGAAAAGCCCAACTTCATAAGTTTAATTTCATTCACTCTGGAGTTCACAGAAATCCCTACTTTTAAATTTTATACAGCCAGACGGTTATAATAACATATATGCATGTGATATGCTGTGTATGTGTTATGTACAGCTAAAGGAGAAATACTGGTGAACAACTTTTGATCTAATCCTGCCGTGCCCCAGATGCTGTCATGGCGTATATGCTGCTGCTGTCTTGACAGTGTCCTGTTGACCAGCTGCATTTATCTCTATTTTTCACTCGTTTGTTTATCGTTGATTGTGATTATCAACAGAGCTTGAAGGAGCCTTTCTGTGTCTTCGAGCCCAGCTAACTCCAAATTGCTGTTGTGTGTTTATACCAGAGGGTGTTTTTTTTTTGTTCTTTTTGCGTGGGGGTCAAACTGAGCAAGTTCTGGTTCACCTTAAAAAACCCAGACCTACATGCTATTTTGGGCCCCCTCCCAGCTCAGATTCTGTGAATCCGTTTTCAGACTATCTCAAGTGCGTCTGGTTTTCCAGGAAATTAGATTTATGTGCATTTTGCTCACAGTATAATGCATTTTATTTCCTGTCAATTTGTGCATGGAGAAGGTTTTTTTTTTTTTCTAACAAGCTATTAAAAGAGCTAAATGTGTGTCAGAAGAGTTTATTAATATAACTATTAGCATCAATGACAGGCTGCAAAAGGCAGCTCCATTACTGTCACTATCTCATGTGTCTCACCTGATCAAAATTATATTGCTTAAAAATTTTTTTTTTTGCTTCACCTTTTCCTGTTTGTCACCCTACAGCCTTCTGTGTGTGTTTGATTTTTTTTCCTTTAGACCCAGCAGGAGCTGCGGAGATAGACCTGGCAGCAGAGACTGGTCATCTTATTAATCTTGGTCTCTGATCACTGGCTCTGGCACGAACATCTGGAGCTTTGTACGGCATTTAACCCCCATCCAGTCACTCCCACCCTGCGGCCTTGCAGTGTGGCTAGTAAAAACACCTCCTTGCTTCTTCATAATTTTGTCCACGGGGATAAATGAGTGAACCGGCTGCAAGGGAAAGGGCTGGGACATGTACCAGAACCCCAACAGGTAAATGAACAACTCCTACAAGTGAATAGAGGAGTAAACAGTGTTTGGTCCTCCGACGTGGTATCAGTGCTGTGGTTGTTATCTGACCTTTTCCTGTACTGAATGTTCTTGTCTCTGCTCACACAGAATGTCCTGGTTCAGTGGTTTCCTAGTTGCCAGAGTGGACGACCGCAAGACTGCGTGGGGGGAGCGCAATGGCAAGAAGTCCAAACGGAAGGGAGGCTCATCTCTCTGCAACCCGCGTTACATGAGCTGTCTGCGGGACCCCGATGCCATGGAGCCCCCTTCCGGAGCCCCTCTCCATCAGCACCACCGCGGAGGGGGGGCAGGGGCTATGGGAGGTGGGGGCAACTTCGGCGTCCGTTGCGGATGGCAGGAGGACCACTACGGCAAAAGGGGAGGGGCTCCCGGTGAAGGCGTGGGGCTGAAATCGGTCAACCTGGGCTTTGAGGACGGGGAGTTAAAAGGGAGGAAAGGGGGGTGTAATGGAGGAAGCGGCGACATGGGGGATGAAGGTCCCAACGGCGCAGCGGGGGTGGTGACGGCTGCGGACTGCTGGCTCAGGGTGGTCCGAGTATTCCAGTCGAAAAAATTCCAGTCCCGCAAACTGGAGCGCCTATACCAGCGTTACTTCTTTAGGCTGAACCAGAGCTCCTTGACCATGCTCATGGGGGTACTTGTGATCGTGTGCGGCATCATGCTGACCTTCCACTGTGTCCACGCCGCCCCTCATGTGGCCTATTCATCAGCCCTTTCAGTGGCGATGGCGCTCTTTATGGCTCTAATGGTAGTGTGCAACCGCAATGGCTTCCACCAGGACTACATGTGGATGGTCAGTTACCTGGTGATCGGAGTCTTAGTGTCCGTACAGGTTTTTGGGGTGCTCATGGTGGCACCCAGGAGTGCTTCGGAAGGCATCTGGTGGTCCGTGTTCTTCATCTACATCATCTACACTCTGCTGCCTGTGAGGATGAGGGCGGCGGTACTGAGTGGAGCCGTGCTGTCTATCATACACGTGATCACCACCTGGCAGATCAACCAGGAAGACAAGTTCCTCTGGAAACAGGTGGGAGAGGCTCAATGTCTGAATGTTCTGTTGTGTCTTTGCTTTTCATCTGAAGTGACACGAATGGTGAACAGGGCGAAAACTATTTTGGCATTGCTTTTCCTGTTCTGTGGTTGTGTCTCCATACACATTTGCTTGGCAAGCAAAAGGTTGCTGGTTCAATTCCACCCGGAGATACAGATCCCCTTTGGGGTTGTGGCAGGAAGGGCATCTGGTGTAAAACTCTGCCAAATCAAACATGCGGAGCTACCTGTTGTGGTGATCCCTTGTGACAAGGGAACAGCTCCTTCTTCTCTTCTTATTCTGTGGTTATTGATATGTTATCCTGCTGTTTTTTTGATTAATAAACTTCATGTTCAAGTTCATACTCTCATATCCTCTTAAAACAAACAGACCCTCGGGTCGGTCAGTCATTACAAATGACTTAGAGTGTAGATAAGTGCTGTTCAAATCGATATGCTGAGGTCTACAGTAAACTGTTATATTTGAAGTTTTTAACCCTTTTGACATCTCACCAACCCAAAAAAGGAAAAAAATTCTACTATATTTAGAATGCCATTGTCTGCATTTAAATATTATTTGAAAGGCCAGACCTATTTTAAGCAGAGCCCCACCACAAAATGGGAAAACAAAATAGTTTTCACCCTGTCAATGGCTAGTATTGGCCTCTTACAGATATATTGGTACTGGTGTACATGTTGTCTTATATGCACTAATATGAAAGCTGTTTTACAGAACATATTGCAGACAAAAGATGCTTGGATTCATTTAGAAATGGTAACAAAGCAGCTCCCTCTCCGCTCCGCAGCTCTGTCTGCAGCACATGCAGCACTCTGCTTGCAACTGAGTAGATGGTGGTGCAGAATCAGGCAGTGTCTTCATATTATTAAGTTGTTACACATACTGCTGTAAAGGTAACTAACAATGACCCCATCCTTTCCCCCTTTCAGTATAACTCAGACAACCAGCATGTTGGTTTGGGACTCTGCATTTTAGGCCTCATTAGCTTTTTAGTTGCCACCATGTTAGTTTTTTGATGCCAGAAGTTACCATTTTGGATGAGAGGGTGGAGTGTTGGGCTATCAGCTAGCAGCTCAGTAGGTTTGGTGCAAGTGCAATGCACAGACACGCATATCTCCCACTAACATATCAGGTTAGTCTTAAGCAATGAAATAATAAAATGTAACACAAACTTCTTGGATGGTCACACTGCAGGCCATATTGTTTTTCAGTTAATTCCATTAAAATGCTCCTAAAAGCACGAACATGGTTGAGAGGTCCAGTTCTGTGACTTCAATTAGCAGAAATGGAGACCTAGCAGACCTCTGCTGGCTATATGCCTATGTCAGCACATCTGTCAGTCAAAGTGGCCACACCCCTAACTCCAGGATCCAGATGGAAAAAATTCACCCAAGGTCCAATGGTTAAGAAGGAGGAAACTATCCATAGAGGCTCAAAACCATTGTAGCTTTTTAATGCTGTAAAGCATTTTAACATGGCAGTCTATGGGGATTTACTCCGCTTTGGAGCCAGAGCCTCAAATGGCACCTAGAGGAACTGCGGTTTTTAGGACTTCCTTGTTGGCTTAATTTCTTCAGCCCTGACAGTTGCGGCTTTATATAACCAAAGTGTATTCTGATATATTGTTATCAGATTTTTTTACTCTCTAAAAACGTCAATCTGCATTGGCCCCAAAAAAATCTTGCATCAGTCAGGATTTATTTTTAAGATACCATAGCAACAACAGCAGGAGCAGCGGTTAGTTCCTTACTTTGTAATAGTGCTGCATAACAGCAGAATAGTATTTTCTTACTTTTCCTGTTGACTCTAGGGGCATAGCTTTAAATCACCATGTGCTGTATACTGCTTTCACTGTAAGAGTCAAAGAAACAAAGTGTTAACCCAGGCTTTTATCCAAGTGTTTATTCTTCTTTAGTAAAAAGCAGAATAAATGTAAGAGGTTCATGAGGTGTAGCACTAAGGTTTCAATATTATGCAAGAGAAGAGTAAGAGCAGACAGATTGATTTAGGGGGTATTTATGTTAAAAATGCATTCTGGTAGAACATCTTTGAACAGTTTGAAGGCTGAAATGCTGTAACGTTCTAATTGTGATCTGTCAAATGTCACATTTGCAAAACAATGCCCATTTACACATCCAGGAGACAACAAGCAAATCTAGAATTCATTTGGAGTGGCCTTTCTGATAATTTAATGATCCGGTTTTTGTGGCGTGGTGGTTCAAATCTGTCTGGTGCCTTTCAGTGTGGAGTTTGCATGTTCTCCCCGGGCCTGCATGGGTTGCCTCTGGGGACTCTAGCTTCCTCTCACAGTCCAAAGACATGCATGTTTGGTTAACTGGCTATTCCAAATTGACCATAGGCATTAATGTGAGTGTGAATGGTTATCTGTGTCTCTGTGTTTGTGACCCCTCACTCACCCTGGGACAGCCTTTTGCAACACTGAATTTGAATAATCAGACTAAAATGGGTGGATTTTAGTTCTGGCTTGGTCTCCACCACCTCCTGAGGGAAAATATCTGGATCTTTAACTGCCAAATGTCATAGTCTTTGAGTTTTGGGATGTTTTGGGATGTTTTGGGTTTCTCTGGGTTTGTATTTTCAATTATTCTTGGTTTCATGATTCTGTATTGTTGATATTCTGGCTTTCTGTTTTGGTGTTATGGTTACGTTCCAGTTATCTGTACTTTTGGTTGTGAGGTTAGTTTTCCCCTTTTGTATTCCCATTCTATCCCTCCAGTCTTGTCTTGGTGTTGTCTTATTTTGATAGTCTCTCGTCCTGTGTGGATTGTGTTCAGTTTTGCTTCCTCTGTCTCATTAGTCTGTTATTTGTGTCAGCCTTGTTCCCACCTGTTACCTGTTCCTTCATCATCCCGTGCTTGTGTATATATTGTCTCTTTCTGCTTTGCTCTTTGTCGCGATCTCCCTCAAACTGTGAGTCCTTCCTCATGTTTGCCTATAAGGTTCTGTTTGCCAGTTTGCTAGTTCCTGGCATTTTGTTAAAGTTTGTGTTTTGCAAGGCTTCAGCAATAAAGCTGTTCTGAGTTTTATGTCTTGTCTGCCGAGTCGTGCATTTGGGTCCTTTCCTGCCTGCCACACAGCTGATACTTAACACAAGCCTTCATAACATTGTCTGGAGGCCAGGGACAGTGTTCAGTAATTTGGGAGAAGCTCAGATTTGAGGTGCTTGGAATGAGCCAGCTGAAATGGTTCAGACTTTTGTCTAGGAAGCCTCCTGGATAACAACACTATTGTAATCCTTAATATTAGCTTTTCCTTAAAGTTCCTTAAAATCCTTTCAGTTGATTCAACTTGCCACTACAAGAGTACTAGCAAGGACTAGAAAGAGAGATCATATTTCTCCCATATTAGTATCTCTTCATTGGCTACTTGTGAAATCCCAAAATAATTTAAAAATCTTTCTCCTTGCATACAAATTCATGAATGATCAGCTCCGGTCATATCTTAGAGACCTCCTAATAGAATATTTCACTCTCAGAGTACAGGCTGTTTGTTGTTCCTAAGCCTGGTTCTGCCGCAAATCTCTTCCTGTTAAAAGGGAGTTCTTCCTCCCCACCATCACCAAGTACTTGATTATAGTGGATCATGAGATCATTGGGGTTCTCTCTCTAATATCACAGGATCTTTACCTTACAATATAAAGTGCCTTGAGATGACTTCTGTTGTGAACTGGAGCTATAGAAGGCCTCAGTCACATGGGCCTAAAGACCAGTCAGCAACCCCCTGGCAACCACTTGTCACTAGGGAAAGACTATTTCCTGACTGGTTGATGACTAGTTGCTGGAGGGTGTTGTGAAATCAGTTCCAAAGAGGGTACTGCAACAAAAACATCCTTGTGAATTGAATTGAATTGAATGTTGGATGCACTTTTTTTTTTTTTTTTAAATAGAATATGCCATAATGTATTGAACGAAATGATAAATTAAGCCAAATGAACCTGAGATGTAGGCAAAGGAAGGAACAAGTAGTGAAATACGGAATTAGTTTCAAGATTTGTAACTGCAACAGGGAGGAAAAAATTTGTATTTGGCAAAAAGATTAAATTGAACAAATATAAGAAAAGAAGAGAGTGTGGAGGAGGACAAGTAAAGGGCAGTGAAGTAGAGAAGAGGCAGGAGAAAGAGAGAAATTGCTGGATGGAAAAGGGGGAAATTAAAGTTCATGGTGTGGTTCCCTCAGGGCATGGCATCACTCTCTCTTAAGATCTCTGTAACAGTCCACACCATGTGGAAGAGCTTGGAGTGAGTGCCTTTAGGCATCCCTGTGTGCAAAACTATGTACATGAATACATGCTCTTACATGTCTACTAATACAGAAGCAGACATGCAGACCAATTCTAATTAAGTGGTTGTTTATAGTTTTGTGATATCGCCTTTTACATTATGAGAGCAGTTTGAGTTCTGTTTTGTGTTTCTCTTTTGTTTGCTTTCCTTTTATGTGTGGTTCATGGGCGTACACTATGTTCACTCTGCCTGCTCCTCCACCACAGTGTGATGCTGGATAATTGTATGTGATTACAGGTGCACTGGGAAGAGCTTCAGAGTGCGATCCCAAAAGTATGCGCTACAGCTCTCTGAGACCAGCTGCGAGACCCTGCAGTCAGGCCGGACACATGAGGAGCTGGTTGACACGAAACAAAGCGAGCTCCAGATTAACTGTCCGCTTTGTTGCTACAGGGATGATACACAGCAGGAGCTAAGAGCTCAAACATACACACGCACAAAGAAACTAAAACAAACAAAAAACATCATAGACCTGCATACTCATCCACTTGCACACAGCATGAGCTTTTCGTTTTGGATTTCTCTCTGCACCGTCTTTGCCAGGTCCACACAGTGACCCTGAAATGGCTGGTTATATTTTCCCTTTTTTACTTCAATAGCCACCCTCGCTTTGCTTTCTCACTTACTTTTCTTCATTCTTGTTCCATAAAAGAGTCCTGAAAGCCTAGAGTGTGATTTTCACACCCCTTTCTATCTGCTCGACTCACTAAAAAGTGATCCCTCTCCACAGCGATCCTCCCTTTCTCCCACTGGTTTTACACTTATCCTCATATCCCTCCCTGTCTCTTTGAGTCCTCAACAGGTGTGACCTAACTCCTTACAATTCCCTCTTCATTTCCTTACCCGCTCCCTTTTTTCACATGAAAGGCTTCCTGCTATCCTGAGCTCACCCTCATTCCTGCTCTTTCTTCTCGTTGCACCCTCACCCTCTTTTTTTTGCCCCAGGAGATAGCTTGGATAACAGGTGGAGCTACTAGTTTGAGAGAATCAGGTTTCCGTCTGCCTGAAATACAAGAATGCAGCATCACCCTGGGCTACAGTGAAGCTAAACTGTAAACCACACATAGAGAGGCTCTGGAAGCAACCAGTGTGGCCATTATGAGTGAATTTGATTACAAAAAGTGAACTTCTAGTCATTCAGCTTATTAGCTTTTAATGTTGTGTCTTCTTCTGTAATTATTTTTCTCGCAAATGTGAAGAAAACAAGAGAAGGCAAAAGAAAAAGAGCTCAAGAAAGGATACTGGGTAATTCCTGTGCACAAATAAAAGCAAGCACACAAGCAAGAGTGAAAATATTGTGCACACACTAACTCACTTCACAACTGCTGAGCTTTTTTAGCTTCAACATGGCCTTGGCATTACATTACAGTAGCAGCCTCAACACAAAGGGGCCACTGGCCTTTTATGTTTCTATAATGAACAGAGGCTCTATGTAATATTGATGTAAATACTGACTGGGTGTGGCGCACACGAGCTGTGATAAAACTGTATACATATCCAGCAACCTGCAGGAATTACATTTTGGTGAAATAGCAGTTTAGGAAAAATAACACAGACACAAAATACCTTTGTCATGATAGGAACAAGTGCTCTAAAAACAACAAGAATAACCAATTGATGCTGTTAGTCAGTGTCCCACAGCTAAGCTTTAAAGTCTCTGTCTGCAGCCACTTTGCCATTGTGTGCATCCTCCCAGCACTCCACTGCTATGACAGGTCAGTTAATATTGACATTATCTCTCTCTACCATGGCAGCTTGAGCTGCAGGGAACCGCTCATTAGCTCAGCATGCGCTTGCATGTGCCTTTCTATGTGGGTATGGGCGTGCGCACACACGACTGCGTTGATTGCTGGGACTGAAGTCATTAGCCTCGTCAAACAGGTGTTAAAGAGACAGGGGACCCTCCCAATGTTTGCCTTTGAGAGAACAACAGAGATTGGTGTCATCTTTCAGTCCCTATCACAGACCTCAGCAGAGGGCAGCTCGCCACTGCATTGTGAGAGAATGGGTGTGCACAGTATGGGTGTGTGTGTGTGTGTATGTGGGTGGATGTTGGGAAGAGAGTGACTAGGTGAAGTAAAGTGAATGAGAGATTTGCAGAGTAGTTGCAGCTTGATGTCTTGAGATAGATGTCCGTGTACATTGCAGGTTAAGTATCCATCTGAGGTGACCTTACATGATGAATATTATGTGCATAAATGTGTGTGTGTGTGTCTGTGCGTGCGTGTTTGTAATTATATGTGTTTCTCCCTGGGTGAGACAGGGTAACAGGATGCTTTGGTGATAGAGAGCAATAGATAGACTGAGGGTAGAAAATGCAGTGGTAATTGTACTGGATACACAGGTAATTGGAAGCTAAATTGGCTTCAGAATTAAAACCTGTGAGCACTCAAGTCTGTGGACCAGATAAATGTGTGTGTGTGTGTGTGTGTGTGGTCACATTTCTGAGACAGAAGGGCAAATATATAGATGTGAATTTCAAAAATAATGCATGAAGAAATTATTTAAAGCTCCTGCGAGTTGAAGCTGAGTATATATATATATATGTATACACACACACACACACACACAGATAGATAGATAGATAGATAGCATTTACTTCTTGAGTAGAGAATTCATTGCAGGTACAATGCTCAGTGTGCTGGATCGCCTGCAAATATCAGCATCCCATTAAGTCTTGTTTTTATGGTTTGTAGCTTGTGGGCAAGTTGTTCCTTTTTATGAGTAGCTATTAGTAATTAATGGGTCTATCTTAACTGAACAACTGAAAAGAATTTTTAAACTTTTCTTCAAAATCCTTCTTTTTTACAAGATTTTTATCAAATAAAATCTAGCCTGATATACCAGAGGGTAAAATGTGAACAACTTATTAACTCAAACATTTAAAAAAATTTTTTTTTTTTATCCTCTTTCACTTTATGATTCGGGTCACTTCTGGAGAATATTTTCCCTGCAGCTAAACGTGTTAAAATGCTTCTTACGTTCATTCACACAGCATTACTGCAATATCCATGACCCACCTCGGCTGAAACAGGACAGATAGTCAAGGACTGTAAATAAGACAGCTTTATTAAAAGTATGGGCTTGCAGAGGAATAGTGCTGGAGATCTGAAAGAAGTGACAAATGGTCTGAAGGGAAAGTGGAGGTCAGAGGTGACCGGGGGGGGATCACTGTATTTAAAGCATTTTCATGTATTCCACTCAAAAAACAAAACAAAAAAAATGCTCAAACTCAGGGGCAACAGACAAAGTGGCGCAAAAGACTGCTTGAAAAAACTTGTGCTTAAAAACAAATGAAAGTAACCCCATCAGACAAATGCCATAGCTGTGTCTGAGCAGGCTTGAAGGTTGTGAAAATGGTGATGGTATCATAGCAACTGGCAGGCATCCAAAATGTAGGAGCAGTATGTCACTATCTACAAACATGTTGCCGCCTGCCTGGTGTGGAGATAGTTGGAGATGGGCGACTGAGGGGGCGGGCGAGGAAGATGAGATCCAAAGACGCAAAGACCAATTGATGAGCAGAGAGCATGCAACAGGTCAGCCAGGTGTGCAGCAGGGGAATTTTTAGCACCTTGTAAACTTAGAAAAAGAATCTAAGATTTCACAGCTGAGCTGTTCTAAGGTTTTCCTAATGTACAGCCAAGTAGTTAAAGGCCTTACTGTTGCTACTATGCCAGGTTAGAGGTAGGTTAGTACAAGCTGCCAGAAAGGCTTCACTGCTCCTTGATATCTAGAGAAATTTGTGTAGATCACTGTCATTTCAAAAATCTTTGGGTATTCAGCAGCGTAGTGATTTTTTTTGCCTTTGTTTAGCAGTAAAGAGTAGAAGACACACAGTAAAGTGCCACAGGTCAGACTCAAACCTGGGCCACTGTATTTCAGCCCTAAGGTAGACGGGAACCTGCTCAACCAGTGAGCTAAAGTGGCACCCACATGGCTCAAGCTTCTAACGTGACACCTAAACTGGAAGAGACTAGCAGTGACGTGGCAACCAGAGACCAAGAAATTTGGTGACTTATAGCAATTACAAGTAACAAATGTGTGTGGGTACCAAGCTGAACTGATCTAAACTTTGGATCAGGGAACTGTACTGACGGAAGCAAAGAATGCCACTGACTGACATTCGATGGGCTGAAAAGCAAGAGTGATGCATGATGAGCAAATCACTCTATTTGTGGCATTACACTTAAAGTGGTAATAATCAGTTTATTTTTATCATAGCAAAATATCAAATGACAATTTCAAAAATATTTGACAGGGGTTGCTTGTACTGGTGAACCCACAGTTAATCTGTAGCTCTCCATTACTACAGCTATACTGTTTTGGTTCACTCTCACTGCTTTCCTGGTGCCATTTCTGTGGACAGAAGGAAACAATTTAACTTAAAAAGCAAGTATAAACACATGTTACACAAACTGACTTTTTAAGAATAAATTTCAGGGGGTTGAAACGACTTCTCTGTAGAAATTAATATGACTTTTGGTATTTTAATGTAAAATGCTGAACAAAATCTGAGTTTCAGTAATGCAGATTAAGCCAGCCAGGGAACTAAATGTAGCATTATAACCACTTTAG
Organism: Heterochromis multidens; assembly: GCA_015108495.1. Classification (NCBI taxonomy): domain Eukaryota; kingdom Metazoa; phylum Chordata; class Actinopteri; order Cichliformes; family Cichlidae; genus Heterochromis; species Heterochromis multidens. The sequence goes on from VUQS01075051.1 coordinate 58,676, forward strand.
TGGAAACAAAGTTAGATGACAATTGCCAAATTAATCTAGATGGAAAGATAAATGAGTGAGCCGATGTGTAGGTTCTTAGGGAGAGCTCATTGGGGACAACTAGACAACGCAGGAAGACTATTTGGACACTCGGGGGATAGAAAGTCTGTCTCTGAGGATTTATTGAGGCAATAAAAGATAAGGTCACTGTGTTGTAGGCTTTAATATTAATGTGCCATTTAATGACCCTCACCATGGAAGAAACTAGGTTATCATTAGTAGTAAGATATAGCTCCAGGCAGTTATTTTGTGATATGCATTTAGCTGCACCACCAGCAGTGCTGCAGAGAGTTCCTCCTTAGTCAAATAATATATAGAGAAATTTCTTTGAAGTTAGCAAGGTGAAAAAAATCCCCAGGGTAGCTCCTTCTCATTTGCAGTCCTGCCTATTAATGGCTCCCCAGCCACTTGTACAAATTCCCTAATAAGTAATAAATAACAAAGCTCATAATGTAAAATCCCTAAATACTAAATGGTTATCTGCTTAGAGTGAAAACCTGTATCTGTGTGTGTGTGTGTTTGTGTGTGTGTTTGTGTGTGTGTAGCGGGGGATGTTTGGGGGCGCCGTCCACTGCGCTCTAGGTGCTGGATGTGCTTCCCGCCCCTTGGTTCGGACTGTCCAATAGGAACGACTGGAACTATGAGCTCCACCAATCAGCAGCGACGGATGATAGTGAATGGAAGTTTAGTTTTTGAGTTTTGGGATAGATTAAGGGAGGGATTAAGGGAGAGGGTACCGGTGTAAAAAAGTCATTTCAAAGTAATATAAATACAAGTTTGCGTTCATAAAAAACTGCGTACGCAGGAGTTACTCGAATAAGTCTGAACAACAACCCTCTCTCTCCCCCAAGTCTGTGCAGAGGAGAGGAGGGTGGCAGGTGTTCAGTGGAGGGAGACGCATCGCCCCAGTCGGCTCCCAAAGCCTCAACAGGGTTCCGACACGGAAGAAACCAGCAAAAAACGCCGCAAACTGAGGATAGAAACTCTCGTGAGTACGTATGGACAGCGATAAAAAA
>VUQS01075051.1:64649-77980 GCA_015108495.1 Heterochromis multidens
TTTTTTTTTTTTTTTTTTTTTTTTTACCTTACTGAGAGTCTCACGAATATTATGCCGGCATTTTCCATTTTTCATCATCTTCCACTGATGGTCTCGCATTTCTGTGGCAACCTTTGCTTGCAGCTAAGAAAAAAAAGCAATATTTTAAGAACAGTAGAAGCAATTTGTATTAGAGGCTGTTTGTTACCAGAGGTATTATTGCACCTTTCATTACTTTAGCTTGCAACCTGGGGATTTTGATACAATTTAAAATGTACATGTAGTGCTTGTTATGCACATGTTCTCTCTTTGCTCACAGACACGTATTTAATGCCACATTCGAATTCTGGAGGCCCCAGCAGGGACTTAGGAGCCTGATGGATGGTGTATTTATGTGCGCGTGTGTGTGTATGCGCATGTGTTTTAGAGTAGACCAAACATTGGAGGACAGTGTGAATTCGTGTGTGTGTGTATGTGTATGTGGGGGTGCCTGATAGATGTCAGGTTAGTCAGGTCTTAGAGGAAGTGAGGTCCCTGGTCGACTCCCTATTTTCCTGTCTGTCAGGAGGAACAAATCACCAAGTTTCCACTGCCACCTGACACTTTGCACGCTGTGTGTGTGTGGGGGTATGTGTGTGTTTTTGAGTGGGACAGAGTTTGTGCGTGTATATGTGTGTGTCTACCCGTTTCTGTGTGCATCCTTGGTATGTGAAAGAGATTCTGGTCTTGACAGGACTGCAGACTACATACAGTATGTGTTGCTGGCAGGTGTGCGTTATGTGTGTGTGTCTGTGTCAGACTGATGCTAACCCTCTATCACTCCCAAGTGTTTCCTTTCTCAAAGCAGAAGAGGTGGCAGTTTAAAAGAAGCAACAAAAGTTGCCTAATGGAAGATAATCACCTGTGTGTTTGTCTGTCTGTGTGTGTACAAAAGTAAAGTACATCTTTTCTAGCTTTTTTGTTCACAAATGCACACACACAAACCCACAAGATAGCTAATATGACTTTTTTGGTGAGTCATTGAGGTTGTTGTAAAAAGGTCAGTTGTGTTATGCTTACTATCCTACTTTACTACAGTTCTACTATGAATGTGGTGAGTTAAAGGTATACAACAGTCAACATATAATATAAGGCACAAATATAATTGCCAGAGGTGTTGTGTGCGTTTCTTTCTGCTCAGTGTGTGCTTCTGCCCAGTCAGAGTGGTATTTTGTCTGCATTGATGCATTTTGTTGGAGTTTTCCCTCAAAAACATCCTTCAGAGCTTTGAAATATGAACCAAGCAGGGTAGAATATGGTTTCTCTCTCTCTCTCTGGCTTCCTGTCAGTTTTGCTTCTTTTTGCTTTTGGTGTTTGTTCTTCCAGTATTGCTCCTCTTCTTTTTGGTGTTGGATTCTCTCTTCCTTCTGTCTCTCTCTCCACGAGGGACAAAAGAATCTATTGCTGCAGGCCACACAGGTGGAATGGAGGCTGTTTTGCTGTTTAGGCCTTGGTGTTTATTATGTAAGATAGGGGGAGGAGGCTGCTATTGATCCACTCTGTGTATGTGTGCAAGGAGTTGGGGGGCATTGCACAAAAAGCTTATCTAGTACTTTTTTTTTGTTTCTTAAGTGAGTCATCGAAATGAAGGATAATGACTGCAAAGCATGCACAGTTGGTTGTAACCGTAACAAAACAAAAGACACAGAGATTGATCGGCTGACAGCAAGACAGTTAAGTTCATGTTCATGTACTCACTCGCAAGTGCTGTTTGTTATCGCAACTGCTGATTTATTAAGTTTCCTCTCATATATGTAGTGTATGTCCCTCTGTGAGGATTTCCTACTCGCATACAGTGAATTGTGTAAGTTTAAGGGCTGTAGTGTCAGGGCTGACTGGCATACTGGTCGATTGTTTGGTCGATATGCTCTCATTTGACCAAAGTCTCATTGGTCAGACAATCGGCAGTGTTTCTTTAATCAGGAGAAAAGTGCTACATCAATAGCCTTCAAGGGCTGTGCACCTAGTTTTTGTAGCCTGAGCTTTGGACTTGCCCAACCTAATGGAATTTGCTTGGTCTATGTAATTTAATATTTACTTATACTTAAGAGTCGACTCCGGACTATTTGACACCATGTCAAAGAAGATGTTGGTGCGACGTTCACTTTGTTAAAACAGATGGCCAAAATGGGCTTCTTGCCAACTGTGATGAACATTTTTTCTCAGTTAGCTGATATTATTTAATCAAAATGTTGAAACTGTTTGTTAAGATAATGATCAGTGAGGAAAATGATTGTTAATTGCAGCTTTATTGTATTGTTTAAAGATGCTCGGTGCAGGTAACTCATTACATCTGTCTATGATTGCTGCTGTTTATCTTCAGTGAAAACAATTGCCAGCAATATTGATAATTTGTTAAATCTGTTCCCATGGATAAATTAAACAAGGAACAGATAGTAGCATCATGAGCTGTACTATTAATCACAAATAATCTTTTTTAACAAGCTATACAAAACACACTCATGAAAGTATTTCATATATACCTATTTTGTCCTTCTGCAGCCCTAGAAAAATATGTTAAAATCTAATATTATGCCTGGGTAGTCACAGCTTTAATATGTGACATCCACCCAACAGAGAGCCAAGTGAGGGACAGGCAGGTTTGCTGAACAGCTGCTGCATAGAGGAACCAAATCAGCTCACTGTCAGGAGGGAAATTCTTCTCCTGGTCTGAACGTGAAAATGATTTTTTATGTTGTACAGTGGAGCGTCTGACATTTGGCTTTAATGTTAAACACTTGTTATTGGAATTAAATAGGACAGTGACCTCTAAATTCAGGTTTTGAGCAGTTTGCCTGAGGGCTATAGCTGTGTCCAAAGGTAATTAATTAATAATGCATTGTTTGAATTTGGTAAGGATCTAATTGAGATCAAGCCACAAAGAGTCAAAGCAAGACTTTCTAGCAGTTGCTGTGCGAATTATTGCCAGTTACACACTAATATAATGAGACCTCTGGCTATTGGGAAACCAAAATGGCTATTAGCAGTTGTTGTCAAGGAGAGTTATTGTCAGTGTTGAGGAGTGACAGAGTGCTTGCATAGCAGCTTAGTAAGACCTCACAAACTGTACCATATTGTCTCAAGTCTGATTTTATAACTGCAATATCGTTTGAAAAATCATAATATGTAAGATTTTTTTAAAAACAGTTGCTAAAGTCACTAAATTAACAAACGAGCATCTGAGTAATTGAGTAGTCAGGTACAACCCTAATGCTGACAGATCTGTACTTCTACTCTACTTATTGCTGGACTTTTGTTTTAGTATTCTGAAACTGTTTATTGGTACTTTTACTTTGTAAATGATCTCAGTACAGTTCATCACTGTTAAGCAGCTAAAAAAACAGGTGTTTGCGGGAATTGGGAGAGACAAAAAAAAAAAAAAGGCGCTGAAAGAGAGTGAGCATTAGACTTTGGATTGACATTCATCAGGTGACCAAACTATATTGCTCTGTAAGTCCTGGCTATATACATGATCAACTGTTTGACAACAAGTTTGCCTTATCAACTTTAAAGGTGTTAACAGTATGTGTGAAATTTGTGTTTATAACTTTTTTATAACTTTTTTCATCCCCTCATGTGGTCAAAAAGAGCAAGTTATTGCTCTTTATTAAACTTCACAATACACTACAAGTAACAGACTGATAAATTAAAGAGACTAAGTCAAAGATACCACAAACAAAATTCAGCCTCTTTTTTGATAAATGGCGGGAGTGTGAACAAGCAATACACATGATACATGCTTCTTTCTCCTGATGGTCAGATGGAATTAATTGCATTTTCACACCTGCCATGTTTAGTCCGTTTAAATTGAACTCTGGTTTGTTTTCCCCCTTGGTGCGGTTCGTTTGTGCAGGTGTGAACACAGTAATCGCACTCGGGTGCAGACAAAAACAACCGCACCGAGACCACCTCCTTCAAAGGGTTTCGGTTTAGTTTAGAATACTAATATGAATCTATATCGATATTGATAATTATCGAAATTGTTCAATACAGAAAAAAAAATTGTGATAATATTTTTGTCCATATCGCCCAGCTCTACTTTAAATTGTAAACATAGAAATGAAGATGGAAATGATTGAAAGGGCAATAATTCACCTCAAAGGAATGAACGGCCACACCCGCCGTTCGCAGCGACTGCTTGAGGTCTTTTAAGCTGATCATGGATCTTTGGACATAGAATGCAAATGTCTGGAAATATTCCCTCTTTCTGCTGTGACCGTCTTTCACCCTCAGTTAATGGTGTAGAATGGTAAAGGCGCACCGGTAAAAGTTAAACTCCTCTGCTGACTGTTAAAATGTACATGTAACGTGCATATGAACATGCAAACGTTATATTCAATGTAAAAACAGCATACGTTCACGAATCGGCCTCGATCACACAGCGCTTTTTATTTGATGTAAATATTTTAATCAATCACCATATAGATGTTACAAATCTTGGTACTTTAGGTAGTTTATAGGATAAGTTTCATCAAGATTGAACCACTAGGAGGAGTTTGGGGACAAACATGCAGATATACATACGCTACGATCATTATAGCATGATATAAGTGATTAAATAAGCTGAGGTTCATATTAACAGCCTATCTTTGACATTGTCATTAAAAGCACAATACTGTAATGCTCCCTTGCTAAGTAGGGCTTCCAACATTGAGCTGAAACAACACTTCTTTATAAATGAATAAGCATTTTCTGACTGAGGTATTTGTACATTTTTATGGAATATAAGCTTGGCTGATTATTTCTTTTGAGACCTTTGAATATTTTCTTTCTAAAAAAATGTTATTAACAAAGATATGAAAAGCAGGGAAACTAAAGGTACCAGACAAAAAAATAAACAAACACAAAACACCTCATCAATTGTGAAAGAGGTTTTGGGAATATATATTTAAACATGTCAAAAAGTAAACTGACACAGTGCATTCTTGTTTGTGTGAGTATCTCACAGCTTTCTATAACATATGTGTGAAAAATGGTTATGTCCTTTTCATATTTTCAGTGCTTTTACAATAAGCTGCAGCCAGATGATGATGAAACAAGAACTAATAAATGAAAGCTGCTGTGACAGCTTCATCATATGTAGTCCATTTTATGGGTTTTAATAGTATTACGCACTTTGAACCTTGTGATAACGGTAATCACTGCAAAGTTATATACAGCTGAGTGCCTCTAAAAAGGACCACAGACAGCCGCATGAGGATTAGCCTCTAATCAGGGCAATAATTAGATGGGTTTCACATGGAAAAATGTTTGTGAAACCTATTTTGTATATTAGCACTGAAAGTTGTTTGCTGCCTATTTCATAGCTGTACTAAGTATGACCCTGTGACATTGTATTTATCACCATATTTCAAGTGTGACCATAGCTAGTTAGCAGATTATTTTCTCTAGGTCATTTTTTTTTTGGTAGATCTTAAAGAAGAATTCAGGAGAAGTTTCATCATTTGACATTTAATTAAAAATTGCAAAGCAGCAGAGAGATCCTTCTGTATTTCCTGTGCAATTCAGAAGAATATAATTTGAGCTTTGTTTATTTTAGTTACAGAGTACGATATGAAAATTACTTCTTTAATTTTTGCATAAACTGCTTCCACCATCGTTTGTCTTTTATTTTAAACTTGAAAATCAGGTTAGGAGCAAGCACCACCAAAACAAAACTGTGGTGATTATTGTGTAGGTTTGTAGTGGCTAAATCGATGAGGTGGAGCTGATATTCTGAGCAATATGGCTCTCATATTTTAAGAAATATCTGGTCATAAATGGTCCATGACCAGGTCCAGAATGAGAATAAAAGTAGAAAATAACTAACAATCTCAACGATTGTTAGTTATTTTCTACACTCGGTAAGTCAGTTTTTCTAGTATTGTAATCCAATATTGTCTATATCCATGTTTACTGGTTTATTGTTTCGCATATCATAGCACATTTCCTCCACATGTTGATATGTGGAAAAGTGTGGCACCCTTTTTAGTACTGTGTTGCATCACCTAAGTACATGAAATGAACAAGAGTGACGCACTTATAGGAAAATCAGTTCAGTAGAACTACTGGAAGGGCACATATTATATTGTACATCCTATTTTAGTGCCACTTTACAGTAGATTACTGTAATTTGTAAATAGTCAGTGACCGTCTGTCATAGTGCAGCTATGACAGTAAAAGTGTTGCATGCTGTGTATGTGTTTTCCACATAGAAATAAACATACTGTATTTTACCATGTATGAGCAGTGTTTTCTCCATACATTCATACACATGTTTGAAGTTCATAGTCAGTTACAGTTATGTAAATATATTATTACATTTGACCTAAACATTACTGTATGGAAAGAATATTGAGTACAGTGCATCCAGAAAGTATTCACAGCGCTTCACTTGTTCCACATTTTGTCATGTTACAGCCTTATTCCAAATGAATTAAATTCATTTTTCACCTCAAAATTCTACACAAAATACCCCATAATGAAGTAAAGTGAAAAAAGTTTGCTTGAAATTCTTGCAAATTTATTCAAAATGAAAAACAAAAATATAACATGTACATGAGTATTCACAGCCTTTGCTGCAGTTGCACCTTTGGCAGAAATTACAGCCTCAAGTCTTTTTAAGTATGATGCTACAAGCTTGGCACACCTAGTTTTGGGCAGTTTCTCCCATTCTTCTTTGAAAAGTGCCAAGCCACTTATCTTGACTGTGTGCTTAGGTTGTTGTCCTGTTGGAAGATGAACCTTGAACCTTCACCACAGTCCGAGGTCCAGAGTGCTCTAGAGCAGGTTATTGTCAAGGATGTCTCTGAACGTTGCTGCATTCATCTTTCCCTCGACCTTGACTAGTCTCGAAGTTTCTGCTTTTTTCTTTCTGTACCCTTCCATAGATCTGTGCCTTGATACAATCCTATCTTGGAGCTCTACAGACAATTCCTTGGACTTCATGGCTTGGTTTGTGCTCTGACATGCACTGTCAACTATGGGACCTTATATAGACAGGTGTGCGCCTTTTCAAATCATGTCCAGTCAACTGAATTTACCACAGGTGTATGCCAATCAAGTTGTAGAAACATCTGATAGATGATCAGTGGAAACAGGATGCACCTGAGCTCAATTTTGAGTGTCATGGCAAAGGCTGTGAATACTTATGTACATGTTATATTTTTGTTTTTTATTTTTAATAAATTTGCAAGAATTTCAAGCAAATTTTTTTCACTTTGTCATTATGGGGTATTGTGTGTAGAATTTTGAGGTGAAAAATGAATTTAATCCATTTTGGACTAAGGCTGTAACATGACAAAATGTCAAACAGGTGAAGCGCTGTGAATACTTTCTGGATGCACTACAACTACAGTGGAGGGTCTAACTAAAACTTACTTCTTTAAAACGACACTGAAACATCACAGATTTCAGGTTTCCCAGTGAGTTACAGAAAGCAATCTAGGAACAGATTTCTATTTACAGGAACAACTGGTGGAGCTCAAATAGCAGGTGGCTAGAGACACATCAGAGATACACACACACACACACACACACACACACACACACATACACCCTCTCCTAATACCTGGGAAATGCCTTTAAAATCCTAGACGTGTACTGCCAGTCATTTAGTGGCAGCACTAGATTAGTTGAAGGCTTAACAGCAGTCTCACTGTGAGGTGAAGACAGTAACTCTTTTTGCCTCGTCCAGATGGTTTCAGTCAGTATTGGGATTCAAACGGGCAACCATCCAGTGTATCATACCCGAGGCTGTCTCTTTTTCTCTGCACTTTCTGTTTATCTCTCACTGCATCTTTTCTTCTTCCCTGTCTCACTTTTCTACATTTTTTTCTTTTAGTGAGGCCACTTTAACTGTAGCATCCACAGGGCGTGGAGTGATATAGAGTGATTGTTGAGTGGAAGAACATCAAGTGCCCTCTTCCTCGTGCTCCCTGCACCAAATCCACCTGGATGAGGCTCTTTATTTGTTTGTATGTGTTTTTCGTTGTGGCACAAGCTATTTGAATAGGATCTTTGCATAGTCATGGAATATTACTGAGGTCAAGCTCGGCTGAGCAGAAGTGCGGGAGTGTACGTTGCTGTGCGTATGAGAGCAGCATGATTTACTCGTTCAGTGCAAGGGCTTTGCCCCTGCTGCAGGTGTGTGTTCTCAGCTTGACACGTTTGATCTGCCACAGGTGTTTGCAAGGGTGGCTTTGTGTGCGTGTGTGTGTGTGTGTGTGTGAGGGTGTGTGTGCATATGAGAGAGAGTGTGTCTGGCCAGAGGTTTTTAGCTTAGTCCTTTGATCCAAGTAGAGGTGGGCATACCTCTGTGAAGAGCCAACCAGCATTATGGAGACTTGGCTTGCACTACAGAAGTGTGTGTTTGTGTGTGTGTGGCCAGAATCAAAAGGTTGTGACTTGCATTTACTACATCAACACCCTGTTATTGTGCCTGTTGTTGTCTCTTCATTAATGGTTATGCAATAATAACAATGTTTATTAGTCTTTAGTTTCAAGACTGATGAACAGTTCTGGGGTGAACCCAACTTTTCCCTCTGCCTTTGGCACTGCTTATGATCTATAATGACTTTATTGAATGATTAGATGATATGAAATATTTTCATTTTTTTGCATTTTGGCCAACTGATATATTTAGTTTTTAAGTACATTGGTTCTCCATGTAGGGAATCATCCTCTGTATCTGTCTTTCCATCAGCCAGAGTAGATCACCATAAGAGGTTTTACAAACTAGATTGCTACACGTGGGCCCACTTTTCTGCAAATAGAGTGAATTTGAGCTCATTTGTGCCATCACTTGTAGTATAAAAGTACTGTGTTCATGTTTGTGGTGCTGGCAAGTGCCGGATTGTGAAACGAATTGCCAGTACTATTTAGTAATGTCTTCCTGTACGTATTTTTCCTATGTTAGTTGATTAAATGAATGTTTTGATTGACTTGGGGTTGAGTAGATAATAATCAGGGCAAATTGTTCCTTGAAAAAATGAGAAGAAAGGTGGTTTTGATTGATGGATTAGGAAATGAATGGGCACAGATGGATGAGAAGATATGCTGATATGAATAAAAGTAATCAAGAAGAGACAAGTAATTCAAAAAGAATGTAAAAAGAGGGAGAAGAGTCAGTCATGGGGTCACTGGAGTAGATGGATAGATGAGAAAAGTCTGCTCAGAAACAAACAGAGATAATCAAAGATTCTTAGTCAAGACAGATGAAGTGAGCTCCTCAAATAAAAGACTAAGACGTGGGAAAATAGTTGGCTAACAGACTCCCTTTATCTAATTTTTTAATTCCTCCCTTGCTCACTTCACCTTTCTCTCCAATCGTTGCCCATCATTCCTGTCTTCTATCCCTGCCTGCCTTACATCTTTCTTTCCTTTCTACCACTTATTTCTCTTCTCCACTCACTGTAATTGGGAAGGGGAGGTGCGCACACATTCATCTCATTAAGTGCACACACAGGCCCACACACAAACACACGCCATTCTCAGAGACATTTTGTTATCCTATAGTAAAATGAATTTGTGTGCACTGAGCCACAAGTCGTCTCTCACAGGATTCACTTTATCTTGTGAAAGTGGGAGTAGAAGGAGAGAAAGGCAAACAAATGAAAATAAAATGAAAGCATTCGAGCGAAAGAGAGAAATTAATTATCTTGTTTGCCTGTTGATGCAAAACTTTCAATAGTTCCCTGTGCTGAGCTCCTGTGCTGAACAAACACAACACACAAACACACACGCACACAGACTCTCAAACCTCAGTCATCTTGAGTTATATCCCAACCTGGAGGCTCAGCTGTGTTGTCTATGGTGGTTGTGCTTGACTCAGCAGAATGTCCATGACAGTCAACAGTGCCACTCATTGTTTTGTATGGTCGGGTGAATTTTCAACCTGTCATCACATCACTCCGCCGGACATGACATTTACCTTTGAATGCTTGTGAGTGCAGCAGAAATGTGTTTACAATGTTAAGCATCAGATTCATGCTATACCTGTAGAAGTGTTTTAGGATGTGAGTGCCCTATTCCCAGTTTGCAGTAGAAAGTAACAATTGTGGAAAAACAACAACAAAACACTGATTAATTTATGAAGAATTTACGGGAAAATCGTGTACATTGGTACACAGAAAATGCAGGAGAAGACTCTGCCACCACACTAATGGTAAGTAAAAAAGCATTTTTCATGCAGGCTCTCACCAGATTACACCATGCATCTTGTGCCACTTTCAAATGACAGCAAAATAACAATCTTTAATGAATTTTACATTTAATTATCTTCTCTGTTAAAAAAGACAAAATTTATCAAACAGATCACTTTGGATGCAAAAGACTGTAAATGGAGCAATTGACTTGAGAGGACCAGTTTTAAAAGATGATACCAGGAGGAATGATTTGTTTTCAATGCATGGGGGCCCAGTTTATTGGTTGATTTGTATGGATACTTCTGCACCTTGGATTTTTAGGTGCAAGTAAGGACAGTTAAAAGTTTAGAGCAAAGTCTGTTTCATTTTATATAAGGTTATTCGAAGTAAACAATCAGAAAAAGTTCAGAAGCAACAATTAAATGATAAATTGAAAATGTCAAAATTTTTAAATCTGTAGTTAGGATCCCTTTATATGCAATCAGTCATACTATACTGTGATATATGTTTATTGTAAGAGTGTAAAAAACGCAATCATTTAACTAATTTAATTAAACTATAGGCCACAGACAATTATACTCAAGATGTCAGTTCAACTCTCACTGCAGCTGTAGCTGTTGCCAAAGTGCATTATTGCAATTTGCTTCTAATATTACTTCACACAAGAGGAGATTGGATGTCTCATGAAATGTAAATTTACTTTAAAATAGGCATTACTTTCCACTGAAAGCACATTTGTGTTGCTCTCTGTTAAATATTTGGGCTGTAATACAATGATATTTATGTTAGTCTGCTACGTGACTCAATTTTTATTCTCAGACCAGCTGGCCTGATTGACTCTTTTCTCTCCATTAAATTGTCTGTTGCTGATGTGGCTCTTATTGATGCTCAGACCAGCTTCAACTGATACTCCAGCCCTCCTTCTAATGATGTACTCTTCCCGGTCCAATATCTTCTAGTGCACTGGGTATGCATTACAAAAACGTTGTGAATGCTCCAGGTTTCCTCTCATTGCAAGAAATTAGAGGTCAGCATGTCATTGTTGTTTGGAATCTCTCATAGGACTAAATTGATTTTGTAAGAGAGGTTTTGATACAATAACTCATGAAGTGTGTTAAGCTGTTCAGTTAATCTTCCCTTAGGGCCTTCAACCAAAGTGTGCAATTAGTCAGTTTTTAAATCTTTGTATCAAATCATGATTTACTGCAGTCCCATCTGAATTCTTTCTCATTGACTGCAGTTTGATTTTTGTCTTTATTTTTTTATGGACAGTGTGACTGTTATTGCCCACAATATGTTTGTCTCTGTTAGAGTTTAGACAAGACTCAAGATAAGTTTATAAGGAAGACAAGCTAAGCTCCTCTACACAATAATTCACTGATCAGGAAAATATACAAACATATACATCACTGGCTTTAATGAACATGGAAGACACAGTGATGGACAATAATAGTAACCTGTTATTGACCTGGCTAATTATGGGTTTCTATACAGCATTTTTACAATTATCAGTATTAAATTTTTAACCAGTTCATGATGGAATAAAAAAAATAAAAAAATGTTCCACACCGGCTCTGATACAGCCTCCTCACTGCCTATAATCACCACTCTGATCTGATTTAGTACAACATCACCAGTATTAGACTGTCACCTCTGAAGGCTGTCATGTCACAGAGGAACAAATCTGAGGGCAGTGAGAGAGCAGAGCTGTGTTTCGAAGGCAAGGTAGCACATATTGACGAATTTGGCATTAACACCACAATCTTATCCTATTTCTTTGATGAAAAGCATGTCTGATTTCCCAGTTACACTTAAAATGCCAAAAATAATGAATTTTGTGGCAGTGATATTCAGTTAACTGTAATTAGATGAGCATACACAGTATAAAAGATGGATGTAGCTTCTGGGTACGGAAGGTGAAACTGATGTGGAAGTGCCTTAAACCTACATTCTTTTAATGGCCTTTAGGAGGCAATAGCTGTGGTTGTAAAAAGACATCTGGTCTGATAAAAGTTTATGGGACTTGACCTCTGTAAATACTTTCCTGATGAGTTTATGGGCTCAGTCACTCATGTCAGGTCATACTGAATAAAATATTTAGTCCTTTTTGTAAATTTAGGTCATTAGGTCTTTCAGAAAGGAGGATTATCCAAGGTATGCTCATTGGCTAACGACTTGGTATTCACAAGTCATTAGCTGACAACCGTGCGGTTTCACATTTAGATACACCCTTCTATCATCGCATCTGATTTCAAAACGTCAAGATGGTGACGGCAAATATGTCAAAGACTTGAAAACGGCTTCATAAACCAATTGGGTCCATCTTTTATGCTGTCTATGTAAATAACAGAGTCTAGTCAGGACCACTTTTGTCAGCAGTAACCATATGTAGCACCTCCTGTGTGCATACATGGAAAGCCGAAGGCAGGAAAACCATCAGCAAAGGCCCCTTGACTATAGAACAGAGCAGGCTTCAATTACAACAAACATGACATTGATTACGTCAGATGCAGAATGCAAAGGTGGTCCTGGGGTGGAGGAGGGTTGCAAAGCTGCTTGCAAAGGAAGCAGCAAGGGTAGACAGGCTAAAGGAGCATAAATAGCACGCTCTATATGAGATTTGCCAATTGAATCCATAGAATCCTATCAACTGACCCATCAGCTGATAGTGTAGGCAAGCATTGAGACTTTTGACTTTTTGAACTGTCTGGACTAATGGTTTGTTCAGTTACATTCATAAAGCGACAGCATAAATAAAGAAAGACATTTAAATAAAGTTTATATACAGTTGTGCTCATAAGTTTACATACTCTGGCAGAATGTGTGATGTTTCTGGCTATTTTTCAGAGAATATGAATGATAATACAAAAACTTTTCTTTCACTCATGGTTAGTGGTTGGGTGAAGTCATTTATTATCAAACAATTGTGTTTGTCCTTTTTTAATCATAATGACAACAGAAACTATCCAAATGAACCTGATCAAAAGTTTACATACCCTGGAAGTTTTGGCATGATAACATACACACAAGTTGACACACACAGGTTTAAATGACTACTGAAGGTAACCATCCTCACCTGTGATCTGTTTGCTTTTAATTAGTGTGTGTGTATAAAAAGTCTGTGAGTTTCTGGGCTCCAGACAGACCGCTGCATGTTTCATTCAGTGCTGCACTGACGTTGGATTTCGA
>VUQS01075053.1:2109-13366 GCA_015108495.1 Heterochromis multidens
AGTGGTGCTGGTTTCTGTCATTATGCAAATGTACTGTTTATAAGGTTGGGGAAGCCTGCAGTCAGCTGAGACTGAAGAAGTCACCAGAGGTGACGAAACATTTCTCCCACTAAAAAACGCTACGTCCAGATGAACAGATTCAGCTTTTTGGGCAAACATATCAAACTCAGATTGATAAATAAAAATGATAAAAGTTTGGTAAAATGCAGATAAACAGATCCTGTTTTCATTGACAGCTTGTAATATCTGATAAAGAGTAGAAGTCTTTGTCTAGCAGCCACCACTATTCCTTTATAAATCTAGCCCTTTCCTTCATACACACCACAGATTACATTCAAATCATTCAACCCATCCAGAATTACTCATCTTTTTTTGGGGGTTGCTTCTTTGAGTTTCCACCATCACACAGGTCAATTACTGTTATTAATTTTATTGCAGTGTCAGTGATATTTGTCACAGCTTCCTGTATTGTTGATGCATTATATCCAACAGCACCACCAACAACACCTCCAGCTGTTCCTCCAATGGCTGCACCTAAGAGCCAGTTCACTGGACATTTTTTTGCACCAAGGAATGCTCCAAACACCGCTCCTAACGTGGCACCAGCCAAGATTTTCAAAAGCGTTTGTGTGTCCCACAGATTTTTATTTTTCCACACTGCCTGAAGCATTTCATTGGTGTAGCAGCCTCTGCTGTTTCTCATCTTATCGACAGTGTTGAGAAGCTGTTTCACTTGGTACTGGTTACTCCTGTAGTCACCTTGATTGCTGTTTTTCCAGTGTTTGTTATCGAAAACATGACACCTGCCACCACACTTCTTCACCAGACCACTTAGATCTTTACTTTTCCTAACAAAATCCTCAATTTTCATTCCTTCAGGGAGGTCATCACCATGTGTGAAGACAATCACAGCGTGTTTCAGAGCTTCCTCTGAGAAATATTCAAGTGTTTTGTTGATGATGTCTTTCTCCTGAGCTGAGTATCTTCCAAGCTGGAGCACAATGAGAAAAGCATGAGGCCCTGGAGCACACTCTTCAATACATTTCACTACCTCGCGCTTCAGCTCCTCTTCAGACATGTTTGTATCAAAGAAGCCAGGAGTGTCAATCACAGTGGTGCGTATGCCGTCAATGACTTTGGATTCTGCTTGACATTCACTTGTTTCAGAATCTGGAGACAGTTTTGCCTTCAGCAGACTGTCTCCCAGTATAGTGTTTCCCAGGCTGCTCTTCCCAGAGCCTGTTTTTCCCAGCAGGACAATCCTTCTTTCATTTGACCCTAGAAAAGAATGATATTGGTTGGTTTTTTGGGGGGTTTTTTTTGCAGTTATACCTTAGTGATGGTGCTGAACGTTATCATCAATATCACTTCTTAGTAAAGTGTTGAACTCTCTTAGATAAGACTCACTGGCTAATGTTTAACCAGAGTTTTTTTCTCTCTCTCTTGTTTAGGCATGCAGTCAGTGCTACTGATGAGGTTACTTTGACCTAATTAAAAGCACTTTTAAACTCAAGTATCTGTTCATAAATGATCTGTTTTAATTCATGTTTTATGATAATTGTAGAAGATTTAAGTTTTTTTTTTTTTAAAGTAATTAATTAAAAATAAAAAGCATGAATAGAAAATAGACAGAATATGGAAAGGACGTGATTTTAGTGAGCGAAAGGTATTTCCCCCATCCGTGAGTTTAATGCTGCTTTGTTAACAGCGTAAACATCGTTGCCGATGTGGAGAGAAATGAGCAGAGTTTCAGAAAATGGTGCCACTATCCATTCAGCCCCTTGCATTAAATAGGTGAACACAGCCAGGAAGAATATTATGATTCGCAGTATCAAAGATAGTTCTCTGTAATATCTTAGTCAAGTTAGGCGATATGCAAGATTCCCAGAACCCAGAAGGCACCGTTACTGATTCTCCACATGTGAGATCAGAGTGAAAGTTCAACACACAGCGTAAGCTGACAAAAAGAAGTAAATCACTCAAAACTCACCATCCATGATGAAAAGAAATGCAGTTTGCAGATGAATCAGTTTGATGACAGGTTTTATGTCGTCCTTTGAGCTCTTGTGCTCTCTGCGTCACAGCTGGTTTGACCACAGTTTCACTTTCGCTTTGACTGCACTGCACAGTGTAGTCAGTGAGCCACCACAGTTACAAATGAGGAACATTTACTTACATTTATTTACTTATTTGTTATTTTACTTATTGTTCTTGTTGCTAGGTTTCAACAGTTTGAGTCAAGTCTGATTCCCACAACATTCATATTATGTTTATCTCTGTACTGCAGCTCCACAAGAATATGCTGGATAAACGCGTTTCATACTAAAAAAAAACCAAACATCTTTCATCTCATTTGATACTCGTTTGATTTTGCATAGTCAGGAGTTTAATTTGCATTTGTAACGTGTGGAAGCTTTGTGGTTTAAAAAGTCCCACAGCGCAGTAATCTGCTCTGTGTTGCTTACAATTTCTTTAGCTTTGTTTCCCCCTGAAAACAGGATACTGTCAGGATCCCTGGTCCAAAAACTGATTCCCGGTGTTTCTATGTGTTTTTATGTCTAATATCTTTGCTCATATTGATAAATATACTGCAGTCAACAGGATTTATGAAAGGGTTATATATAAAATAAAGAAATTACCTGTTTTGTAAGTATCTTTATGACGCTGAGTTATTGTACCTATTGTGTGTTCTACATTATAATCAATCCAGAACTTTATATAACTGTTATTTTATATTGGTTACAATTTCTGCTGTGCCCTCTTGGCCTGATCTCTCTTGAAAAAGACATTTTTAATGTCAATGACAGTTTTACATTCATAAATAAAGGATATATAAAAGTCGCTTTGTCAAAAACTGATTGCAGCTTCTCCCTAATAATAGAAATGTTCTTTCTGGCTTAAAATGCCTTAATATCATTCATGAGAGATATGTTTGAAATATGTTTCACATATTATAGGCCAACAAGTCATGTACAACCATTTAAATACCGGAAATCACTTTTTAAGGCTTTTTTTTTTTTTTTTAACCCTTTTTAGGTTATAGTTTTGATCTTATTTACATCATAGTACCGGAATCCTTTTGTTCTTGTTATACTTACTGTAGGTTGTAGGTGCTGTTTAGTGTTTGTTCCTTTTGTTCAGTCTGAGTTTCTCGTCGTTGTGCTCAGTAGTTACTGTTTTACTTTGGAAGTGGGTTGCCTGTTGTCTTGCTTTGAGTTTTGCTGCATTCAAAGTATGTTTGAATGCAGTTAACAAACTGAGTGGATAATTCATGGATTCAACTTGGTAATTATCAGGCACATTGGCCAAACAGCATTCAGCCAAGGAAACAGACAACATTTTAAAGCTGTTATATTTTATAGCATAGTATAGCATTTAGATACAGCATAGAAATGTTTCCTACTTTAGTGGACATAAATGCATGTATCAGCTGAACAGGTAAAACAGGTGTGTAATACACTGGCAAAAACCCCGACCCTGATATTAGCACATGATCTGTATCTGGATAATATGCGGGATGTTTGCTTTACACTTGAGATGAGAATATTTTCCCGTGTTCTTGGTCTTACATCCCAGCCTCGATTGGACAGATAACCAGCGGGGCTGTGTTTTTCCCGTTGTCATGTAGGCAGGGGTTAAAGTACGGATACAGCGGCTCAGTGAAAGTGAGCCCGCTGTAAGTATAAATGTGAGTCTTTGCCTCTGTGTTGTAGAAGGACACCGACCCTTCCTCACAGTCCAGGAATATACCAACTTTCTGAGGAATTTCTTGAAGGTGAAGGGTGACAGAGGGCCCAGCGCAGGCGCACAGATGACCACCGTTGCGTCGGCATATCGCCCAGTAACCGTTGTCTGGACGAACTGTGATGGCCCCCTTCCTGTTGATGGACTCCCGGGCTACACCAAGATCCCAGTCTCTTTTATCTCCGACCTGAAACACATGAATGGGGCACCAAGAAGAAAAGGAGTGAACAAAATTATGTTAAATTGAAGACAAGCAGTTATTTTTTTTTTAGGTTTACATTGCTTTTTTATATAATAATGGATTTTAACTGTCATTTGTTTTCTTTGGTCCTCATATGACACAGAGCACAGCAGATATAATAGAAGAGGTGAGCATCACATAGCCACCAGGGGGTGTGGTGAGTAATCTTTCTGCTTAATTAGGTCATGGCACCGTCACACAGTGCTGAGTCACAGAGAAGGTTTGTGTGTTGGTGTTCAAGTGTCATTTTCCTTTTGGGTATCTTATTCTGAATAAAGGTGTGTGTGTGTTTTCCACTTTTGATAATATTCAGCAGGTTTTTTGGCTTTAACAGAAGTTATGTCCAAATTTTTCCACACTGACCACAACTACAAGTTATTTTGCAGTCAGTTTGTTGTACCTGTTCTTTTATCCTACCTGAACCACCCAGTAATGTTTGCCAGATGTGAAGCTTTGTTTCCCCAGGACGGCGACACAGGAGTCGAACCTGCGGAGGTCGTCAGGCAGCGAATTTTTTCTCCACTGCTGGGAGCTCAGGCTCACCTGTGGATCACCATGATCAAATTCATTCACAACAACCTACTGATGCCATAACTAACATTAGTTTACATCTTCCTGACCTCTGGGTCACCAGCTTCCATAAACCCCCAAATATCCTCAATTCAGTCTTTTTGGTTCCTGCTCAATCTCTGTGGTCTATCTGTACATCACAGTTTATTTCCTTGATGAAAATTACAATTCAGGTGATTATCTAGTAATATTGCAGTGCTACTTGCCAGTGAGCACTGCTAACTGAGCGAGTGATTATAAAAACAGCTGCACATTTATTTAACAAAGCTTCATCAACACTTCGTTGGATCCTTTTTTTGCAGCAGCAGCAGCAGGGCAAGATTTTGACTTTGTTTAGCGCTGAGCTTTTGTTAAGGTGTTGCCTCTGTAATGGATTTATAGTCAGGAATCATACAGTTGCTAATTACAGTGTACCTTTTTACCATCTGGGGACAGGACCACCCAACAAGCAGCGGTAGCAGGATCCAGCGTTACATCCACTGGAGACAGAAACAGAAGAAAAAGATGAAAGATTTGATATTTCTGATTTATTCATATATAATACACAAAAAAGTGTTACTTTGAAGCAAAGTCACCAATTTTTCAGTCACTTGTTTGGATACAGAATATATGAATGTATATGTTTAAAGATTATTTTATTCAATGTGAAGAACCACTTTGTTTCTAAGAAGTCTAAGGGTTTGAAAGAAGGCAACTGGACTTCTTTAAGTTGTTTGAAGACGTTTCACCTTTCATGAAAGGTGAAATGGTAGAGTCCAGTAATCCAGGACACTACCATGTCCTGGATGACTGAGAACCTACACAGAACATTAGTCACAGACTTTATTAGATATGTTGGTGACAAAATTTTTAATTCTATGTAATTCACATAATTTATTCACAATATAAAGATCATATCCATACACATACCTGCACATTTATTCAACTTGCTTACTTCTGCAAAAGAACAGAAAAAAGTGTCATTTTTGTTTCATTAAAGAGTACTGTAGAACAAGTAAAATATTCATGATTTGGTGAATTTGTAAGATTTATTTTTGTGCACCACTAAAAGTAATTCTGTGCAGAATCAAAGCATAAAATATGATATAAATAAATACATAAGACAAAAAGTGTCATGTTTACAATAAAGCTAAATAAACCAGCGATGCAAAGACTAAAATCTTGTGTTCAGAGATGTCAAACTCAAAAAGGCAGTAATGTCATGTCATTGACAATATCGTACTGACCTTCTGCAGACAGTTTCTTCTCAAGTTCATGGCAGATGTCGACCAGTTTGGAGAAAGCTCTCCTCACAGTCCCTATGTAGTTGTCTGATTGGACTCTGATGTCAGACCAGTGCTTGATGGACATTGCAGGACTCAGATGTGAAAAGATCTAAAACAGCATCGGTGACAGATATGAGCACCAATAAATATATACTACTAACATACTATATTAAAATTCTAAATGCTTTAAACCTGCTTCGTTGGGCAGAAATATTAAACAGACCTGCTGGAGGTGAACTGGGTTCTCAGTGTGCTCCAGGTGGTGCAGCTCACTGTGTCTCTTCTGCAGTTCAGTGATCTCCTGGCTGATCTCCTTGAGAAGCTCCTCCGCTCTCCTCTCAGCTGCCTTGTGCTTCCGCTCGATCTCCTCGATGAGCAAAGCCTGGTTTCTCTCAATGGCACTTCTCATCATTGTGGCAGTCTGAACACTTGCCTGTATCTCTCTTTCTTTGTTTCTCTGCAGATATGCATGAAACTAAATTAATATATAAAATATTTAGAAATGACTTTTGCAGATTAGTACTCCTTATTTGATTAAACAAAATGCAAAACAAATTAAGGTTAGGTTTTGTCACGGATAACTGTTGCAAAAAAATCTGCTTATGTAAGAGGATTTGTATTTATATTCTCAAAATCTGAATCACAGGTTCATGCCATCTGTTTTCTGCATTAATAAATTTCCCCAAAAAGCAGAAATAAGTTCAAAAAGAAGCTGAGCAAAGCAAGATCAGCCTGCAGTCCGCTGTTGATCTACTGGCACATCAAATAGGTAAAGCTATTTAAGTGTCTGTCCCAACCAATATGCTCTTAAAAGAGCAAAAGAGCTCTTAAAACAGAGCCATGCTGCCAAATATGAATTACTGCAAATGGAAAAGTACTTTGACTAAAGTAATCCTGACTGAAATGAAAGGATAGTTTATCTCACCTGAGTAGGGACAACACTGCTTTAGAAAAGTGTTAAAACTAGAGAGTAAGGACACTAAAGAAGAAGACTTTTCTGAACTTTAGAAGAAGCTCAAGTGCAGGATTTTAGCTTTTATGTACTATTAGTTTTATTCTGTTTTATTGTTATTTCCATAATTATTCTACCATTTAATCAGTGTTTTGTGCATTAGGTTACTCTGTACTTGCAGTTTGTATACATGCTGCAGTATAAACTATATAAAAGATAAACATGTCTGAAATGTGAAGCCAATGTGGAAGTGCCTTAAGCCTGCACTTTTTTCCAATGACCAGCAGGGGGAGACGCCTCCATCTTTAATATGCAGTCTACATCAAGCAGTACAATATTTTTTCTGGGAACACGGCTGCTTTTCTCTTGATGTGAGCTGTTGCAAATGATTTAGTTAAAGTTTTGTGTTCTTAGAGAGAAAACAGGCTGAGCAATGGTCTGAAAAATATTAAAAGACAACACTCACTTTGCTCAGCTCCACTGACTGTTTGATCTCATCGGTCTTTCTGATTCGGGCCTGGATCATCTGCTGATACTGCTCTTGGGTCTTCTTTATCTGAGTCTGTAGAGGTTGAAGGTAAAAATTTTACATCTTGGATCACCTTTAAGTTCTTTACAAGAGAATCCATAAATGTTTTATTTATTTTTTACTGTTTGATAAAATAAACAGCTCTTCCCCCCCACCTTGATCCTCTTGCTCTCCTTCTCCATGGGCACGATCTCATGATGTTTGTGGTCCCTCTCTATGCAAGTCATACAAACAGGCACCTGATCATTCTTGCAGAACATGTCCAGGGCCTTGTTGTGGTTTCTGCAATGGTGACTCTTGCTGAAAGCGGCTGGATCAGTCAGCCTGTGCTTCATCATTACTGGATCCCTTAGATGAAGTGCCAGGTGATTTTCACAGTAAGACGCCTGGCAGACATGGCAGGACTTGACCGCCGTTAACTTGTTTTCCTGGCAGATGTCACAAGGAACAGGTTCAGACTTGGATGACTGTCTTGGAACATTCTGTCTCTTTGCTGGAACTGGCCGGTGTCCCGATTTTTCCTTCAGAGATCTTTAAAATGATAATGTACATCCGATTAATTCCAATTAAATGGACTAAAAAATTTTAAAAATATGTGATAACATTGTTACTAACCTTTGAAAATTCTCAACGATGTCTCTTAAGCCCACATTAATCCTGAGTTCAGGGCGGTTTCTGAAGGTTTCTTTGCACAATGGACACTCTGACTTATGCGTCACATCCCAGAAGTGTTTGATGCATTCCAGGCAGAAATTGTGCCCACATGGGATAGAGACAGGGTTTTTGAAGCAGTCCAGACAGATGCTGCACTGAAATTGCTCCTCAGACAGTGTGGAGGCCATGTTTCTGACAGAGAAGTAACATTTTGTTACCGACAATAACTGGAATTCTTGTATAAACTGTAGATTTTTTTTTGTGGATTTTTAAAGATGTAAGTATGCAACCTTACATTTTAAAAAGCCTGTGAAAAAGCAACCTACCCAGACTTTACCATGCAAACAATGTTACATCAGTTAGTAATATTTTATTAGGGGTGATCAATTATCAAAGAGCAACTGGTTTTAAATAACTGACCCATCAAATTGAAATCTAGATAGCAAAATAAAAGGACTAATGACTACTTTTATAATGAAACATATAATCAAAGTAATGTAGTAGTAGTAGTGTACCCTATTCAGTTATATTTTACCCATAACTCTACATCGTTATGTAAAGAAAAGGGGAAACTACATAAAATCTCATCACAATGTAATGCAGAGAAAGTATTTTAACCCAGTAAAGTGGACACATTTATTTTAGATGCTTCTGGAAAGTTTAATTCACAGATAGAAAAAAATGAACTTCTTTATATAAATATAGCAATATTAATTTATGCAACCAACAAATTATTTATTCAGGATATTCAGGATAGATTGACTAAATTGTCACAAGTATTGAGACTGCAAAGAGATAATACAGTGATTTGGGTCTATTCCAAAGAAAACAACATAAAAAACGCTCTTTGTGAGTTTTTTCTTTAAAATTTTATGAGATTATGCAACTTTTTTACTCACAAAGAATTTTTTTCTTGTAAATTTACCCCTCTGCTATTTATCACTGCATTTTATTTAATCACTTTTTGCCTCTTAAAAACCATTCCCATTTCTTTCTAATGCTCAAACTCCAACCAAGGTGTGTGAAAAAATTTTAGAACGATTGCCCAGAAAAAGTATAGTTGTGCTGTTCTAATTTAAAGGTTGAAGCCTCAAATTATGTTCACAATATATTATTCTCTGCCTTTTACTACATTTTACACATCTCCAAGATATCCACTTTCACTTTAACTCTGTGCCTTGTTTTAAAAAACATTGCTTACACTACTTGTGACAAAAGTCAGTTTATCTTGAAGAAAAGGTAGCTGATGCCTTGTTTCATATATTCTTATCTTCTACACTATCTGCATAGTATAAATAATGTC
Source organism: Heterochromis multidens (assembly GCA_015108495.1). NCBI lineage: Eukaryota > Metazoa > Chordata > Actinopteri > Cichliformes > Cichlidae > Heterochromis > Heterochromis multidens. Next base: position 11,368 of record VUQS01075053.1, read on the forward strand.
TTACTTGTTTGGGTCAGCAGACAGAAAGTTCTCGATAGACGTGATGAACACAGTACGAATGTCCACAAAAACATGCTCCTCTCTCTAAAAAATAAATCAGAGTTCAAAGTTCCTCCCACAGTGGAATTTCCCAAAGAGTTATACTGGTTATTCTTGCTCTCCTTCTTAACTCTTCCTACTTTTAACTCTACATTTTAATTGCTGTTCACTGTTGCAAATTCTTATTTACACAGTTATCAAATGCAATATGTTCTTTGGGTTACAGCAAGCACTTAATATTAGAATACAGGCTTGGTACAACAACAATAACAACAACAACAACAACAACAACAACAACAACATGCTCCTTCTGGCCTGTTTGGTGCAGAAACACTGACTTCTCATGGCTTAATATGTTTCCTTCTACGATCAACATGAAAAGGGTTATCATAGAAGAGAACATTTCAAAATCTATTTATTCACAAAGGCAGTAAAATAAAAAATACAAGGCCTAAATTCAGGAATTTTAAAAAAGAGAAATATAAACTAAATTAGTGTATAAAAACCAAGACAGTGTGCGAACTGGTAAATAAATTCTTAATGGAAATGATATATTTTAAGATGAAACTCAAAGGTGGTCACTGCCAGAGCCTTCAGAGCAGGGATGGGCAACTAATTTTCCCAAGGGGCCACGTGAAAAACTGGGACTGTTTTGGAGGGCTGCTCTATGTAAGCTTATTGGTGCAGACTTCCATAATTGCCCACCCCTGCCAGAGCCTTGGGCCCCTGATTGCAAACACTTTATCATCTTTAGTCTTTAACCAGGCCCCTGGAACAGACCAAAGACTTCTTCCCAATACTAAGAGGTGAGAAATGTTGCTGGGAGAGAGGCCACAAATCTTAAAATATCTCTGGTTATGTTTGTATATAAAGTAATACTCTCTCTAGGAACCTCTTGTTTCTGTTATGACTGAAGCTTCTTTCACTGTGTCACGCATGCCTTGATTAACACACCCTGGGTTGTTAGCCTGAATCATTCCCAGGTCAGAGCTGGATTTTCCTCATCCACCCTATGTGACACAGAGAGCTAAGAATATGCAGGAACGCTTTTCAGTTCATTTACAGCTGTGTGTAACTGCATTAGGTGGTGACACATCAGTACAAACACACCCAACTGTCCAAATACAGACAATAAACACCTTCAGCAGCCAGCTCACAGACTGGCTCTCTGACACCATCATCTGTTAAAGCTGAATATATTTCTAGTTTACGCAGAAGAAGAAATGAAAAGTAGGATGTATATGTGCAAAAAGAAATACTGTCTTCTAAATAAGTGATCCTTTCCTTTACCATACACTTTGATGCAAATGCTACAGCCTCTGTTTCTGTTATAAGCATCGCTGTTCAGCCACCAGATGGGCATGTCCTGGTTAACCTTTCACCTGAATGCCACACCAAACTTGTGTTTCACATTTCCAGTCTGCCTGTGTGCATGTAAAGCTGACTTTCTTGCTTGTTCTCCACAGGGTTGTGGGTCATACACTCATGTGCGTTAACTTGCCAAGCTGTCATAACATTGCACTTTGAACTAGGGCAGTGCAAGTCTTTATTCCAATTACAATTTTGGCCTCCAGTGATTATTAAAACAATTACTGTGCCCCATTTGTTTTGCAATAATGCTTTCTTGTTGCCTTTCAGCACACCCCTTTCTACCCCTTTTTACTTCAGTTTAACTTTGGTTGAAATATAATTTAAGTAACCTTATAATTTAAAAAGACAAGTGTCTTCTGTTTTTAAGTTTAATCAATCCACTATTTTACCAAAATCTGTGAACAATCATGTTAAATAGCTGGCATTATGAGAGTCAAACCTTAAATACTGATCCATATGCGTTGGTTTGCAGTAGTTGAAAGTTCATGTCTACTGTAAACTGGTGCACACGGATCAGTATTTAAGTTTTGACTCTCATCATCCACTGGAGCACAAAGTGGGTGTCATCAGGACGCTACAACACAGAGTG
>VUQS01075055.1:7411-18060 GCA_015108495.1 Heterochromis multidens
AGAAGTGATGAGCTATAGTACCTTCTTTTGTTAAAACTTTCTAGTTTCCTGCTCCTTCAAGTCTTCGCTGGTCAACAGCAGGGAAATTTGTGTGCCAAGTATGGCCCAATTCACTCTGAGAGGGCGTCCACTGATTACAACAATTCAATTAAAATTATTTGCTTTAATCACAAATATGAGACACTTCAGCAAGCAGCAATTGGATTGCCAAGGTCTCCACTGCTGACCACTGCCCAATCCACATTGCGCCATATTTCAGGCATGTCCAACTAGGAGGAGGCCCCAGGGTAGACCTAGGACACATTGGAGATGTCCCTTGGATGACTTGGGAACGCCTCAGTGTCCTCCCCAAAAGAGTTAGGAGGTCGCTGGGAAGAGGGAGGTCTTGGCGCTGCCGCTTAGACTGCTGGCCTCACAACCCAGACCTGGATAAGCAACAGAAAATGAATGGATGAATGGATGAGTCACTTTAAATTGAATCATTAAACAACCAGTCACCATTTGTTTCAATCAAAGCTGAGGCAACTAGACTGTATGAAAAGAAAATGTACTTTTCTTTACATGTTGACAACACAGTTTGTTTATGCTGCAGCCTGCAAACTGTACAGTGATGTAAATTTTACTAAACTATGATGGTAAGATATTGATTTGTTTAGAGCATGCCAAACTTTTACTGACAGTTCACTTTTAGTAGAAGAAAGAACAAAGCTGTGTGTCCATCAGAGACTGAGTGAGGGAGATTGAAGATGGTTTGGGGTGAAGGAGCTAACCTGTCTGTCTTTTTTTTTTTTTTTTGGAAAATATTAGACCACAAGTTACAATCAGGACAAGACAGATTTATAGTTATAGAAAAACATTTTCTCATGATGTACAGTACTGTGCTGACAGATGCTATGCTAATGGTTGTTGTGTAAGACGCATGCTGGTGCATAAATTAGACTACAGCACAAGTTGATCAGACAGAATCTGGGCTACACAGGAACGAAGCAAGGAGATGGTGTGCTCATACTGCAGAGGCTCCCGTCAGTACAGGTCAGTCAAGGATGGCTCGATAGCAGGCTTAATATTGCAACAGAGAACATGAATAAAACAAATCTGATACCGACAGCACCACTCCCTCTATCCATTACTTACAGCAGCAAGACATTAGAGTAATCTTCAGGCCTGGGCAACCAGAAACCTTTATGGTCGAGGCACTCGTTAGTCCCTCAATGTTAGCATGCATGTCATGTAAACACAATGACTGAATGTAGATTTTACTCAAACGGACCTGTCAATCAGTGGCAGTCCTTGACCCAGGTTGGTTGATGAGGTTTCTCCCGAGGCCAGTCCGCAGTGGCGGTCCTGGGCTAGTTGGACAGCTGGCTGTCAGAATTTTGCTCATCAGCAATGGGGCAGCATTACAAGCAAAGAACAGCTGGAACATCAGGAGAATGACACTGTCAGATTAATGCACCCACACTTACATTTATAAGTAGCCACAATTACATCCAGACAAGTGTCAAAATAGTCAGAATTCCAGTAAGGACATGGAGGCTTAAGTTTTTGCAGAGCTTGATCAGAGATTTTTTTTCTTTGCATTTATCATGCTCTGTGTGTCGTGTGTGTGTGGGTAGATGTGGGAGTGAACGCACAGACCTGATGATATTTAAATGTTGACAGCATGCCTAGTGCTCATGTCCTCCGTCACTCTGTCTTCATTTCATCTCACTCCTCCAAACACACTGCATGAAATCGATGTGCATAAGGCCTACTCGTGCTTAATGACAAACCAGCAGTACAATTTGTCTGATTCTTGGAAAATGCTCTCATTTGTGTAATTACAGTGTTCATCAGCAGCCTTTAATCATATTTTATTAAGATGCAAAGAAGTGGCTAAATAACTGATCTGTAGCTCGTGCTGTAATGTCTGGAGCTGCTTTTATAAAATGGGCACTCAGAGTTTTAGCTCCATTATAACTAAAAGCACTCACCAGGAATTTATCATTAAACCATTATGTGACAGTCTATCCCCTTACTTGTCCTCTCACCTGACTCATTTCCTTTCAATATGCAACTCCCCTTGTCACTGATGTCCTTGTTGGTGTGTGTATGGGCGCACGAGTGAGGTGTCAGCATTTTATCAGCAATCGTTCAGCCAGTGGCCTGTCACCCCACCTTAAGGACGCGGTGAGGAGAGGCGAGGCTCACCTTTGCCATCACTGACATTTTAATTTGTCACTGCTAGCCATCCTGTTTCCATCAATAGCACATCAATGCATCAGAACAAACGCCATGGGACACGAGGATTTATGGGTTCGATACTATTGATATTCACCTCTGATTAAGGCTTCTGTGTCATGAAACTGGGAGGCGTGTGGCAGACTGAGTGGACCCAAATGCAGGACTCCGGAAACAGCAGAACCAAAATCGCAGCTTTAATTGATGCTGACAAAAATGACAAAAAACAAACACGGAGAATACAGAGAACACAACTGAATGACTAGGAGCTGGAACGCTAGAGCAGACGGCAAAACAGACACACTTAACGGAGGACACGACAAGGAGCAAGAGCAGCCAGAGACAATAAATACACATAAGGAAATAGGGCAAAGAGGACACACCTGGGAAACACACCTGAACACAATAATACTGACGAGACACGTGAACTGAACACAGGGAGTGAGAGACTGAGACAGAAACAGAGAGAGAGAAAGAGAGAGAGGGCGAGAGACAGAGACACTGAACACAAGACAGAAACCTGACTAAGAAAACAGACAGAGAAATGAGGAGAACCAAGAAACAAAACTAGTGACAGGAACTAAGACTAAGAACATGAAACCCTTAAGCATCCAAACCAGAATGCAAAAGTCCAGACAAAACAGAGAGCACCCAAAAGTCCAAAACAACGGAACAAAAAGTTCAGGAGGCCGACCGCGGGGCCAGCGGCAGAGACGAGACAGCTCAGGGAGAGAGAGACGGAACAGGAGGTCCGCAGCAGAGCTGGAGGCCCACTGGTGGTCAAGCGGGTGGCCAGCGATGGTAGAGGTGGTGCAGACCTGGAGACCAGCAGCGGCGGCGTGGGTGATGGGACACCCCAGGTGGTCTGATGGACAGCCGACCTCTGCGACGAGGACTCTCGGGTGGTCTACCAGGCTCTGGATCTGGCGGAGCAGACTCGGGACCAGGACCATCGGGTGCTGGGTGACATTCTGTGCTGCAGCTACAGACTAGCCGTCCCTGGCCTGTGGGTGTGTGAGGAGAGAAGAAGAGACAAGAGGAGAGTGGGAATAGTGAGATGACAACGTATCACACCAGAAAAAAAAAAAAAGAAAGGTAAAATCTCCAAATGTATAAGCACAGGCATGCTTTGTGAAGTTATTGAGACAACACCAAGAGATTTACAAAAGTTTTCCATGGCAATTCTTCTTTTTAGTGGAACATTTTTATATTTCAGTAAGCTCTGCTCATATGAATTCATGGACAGTTAACCAAAGTCAGTGCTGCATATGCTCACTGCAGTGAGTCACTAAACATGCGTCTGCAAAACAGGAGCAAGCTTTGATCACAGAGCACCTACTTTGAAAGCTAATGGTCAAGAATTCAATTTCAGCCGTATATATTAGATAATCTGAGTGTTTTTCATCACGGAGAGTGGATATAGTCATGCTGCACTGCAGGGCTCCACATTAACTTTTGCAACACTTGTGTTTTGGACAAGTAAATTTACTTTCACTTGCATAGGCACAAAGTCTTTTGTCTAGGTAACAGGATAATAATTTACTCCATTTCCACTTTGGCTGTGAATACAGAATTCAGATGAACAAAGAGTGGAAAACATTAAAATTAAATTATTTTAAAACATTTTATCCAACCAGAGTCATGATGGGTATGAACACCCCTGCCACCCTCAATTAGATAAGTGGCAGAAGGTGGATGGATGGATGGATATGGATATAGACAGGTCACCAGTCCATAACAGGGCTAATAAAGAGAGAAATGTTTTAGATTAATTTAGCAATTAACCTGTAACATACATGTCACTGGACTGTGGAAGGCAACCAGGTCATCTGGACAAATTGTTCACACTCAGAAACTCACAGTGTTTGCTGCCAGCAAATTATTTTAATATTAATTTAAATAACAGGCAGTGCAGAGTGATGAAAGTGAATATTAAAGGTAAGCCATCATTAATGTGCAAACTTCCTCAGAGTCAAAATATAAGGTGAGTGATGCAACCTTGTAGTTAAACATTGTTTATGTTTGCAAACATTTTAAACTGCTTACTCCTTTATTGTTGTCAAAGTTTTGCATAAACTATTTTTTTTCAATGTTGTTTCATTATTTTTTTTTTATTATTGCCTCTGTGAAGCACTTGGGGCTGCATGAAAGTTTCTATTTAAATAAAGCTGAGTTGAGTTGAAGTTGTTTTCCAATTTTACCGATTGTGTCATTAATTTGTAGTCTACACATGATTCTGTAAAATGTAACTTGCATTTATAAGCTGCATTTTAAATTATTTATGACTGATACAGTTTTTCATTCCTCTAATTTACATTCAAGCCATTACTTCTCTGTTAATGAACTTTTCATTTAATGTGGAATTGCTGTAAAGTATGTTTCAGTAAGAACTCTATAGATTAATCACTGACCATCCTTTTGCCATTTAACAATTATGACATATATTAGAAATTAAAGTGATGGTGGTCTACAGGTACATGTGATTAATTTATGGCATGGGTGCTATAAATATTCCCAGCTGCTTTTTTCATTTGTGGATAATTGTGGAAGTGGAAATAAAGAGATTTGGGTGAAATAATTCAAACACAGGGTTTTAACAAACCAGAGGTTGTGGATATCTCTGATTTGTTACTTTTAAATATGCTGATGTTGACACAACACCAAGATTTGAAAAAATTAGACCACGTAACAAATCATATTGAATATGCAAGGTGTGGTTAAAATATTCTGCTACAAACTATATCTGATTTAAATTTGGCCATAGTACCTTTAAGGTCATCTCCTTTTGAAATCCATGCTAACTAACCACTGAGTGGCAGAGAAACTTGAAAAAGTGCAATGCAAACCAGAAACGGAGAATGTTGCCTCTCAAGTAAAAGTTGTGCCTTCAAAAGGCGCAACTTTTATAGTTTCAATACTGCTTAGTGAGTAGTTGGCAAGTGTTTGCAGACAAGTCAACGCCTTCCATGCAAACTACAGCCGACAGTGGAAATATGCTAGCAACCAGAGCAATTGAAAGGAGATTTTCAGTGCAGCACTGAAATTTCACCTTGCAACAGCAAGAAACCTCCTGCAATCACTCACCAACCTGCTGGGGAATACACGTTTCCCTAGCGACCAATGGTTACCAGGGGGCCACTGACTGGTCTCTAGGCCTGTGTGAATGGTACTTTGGCAATCGATTTCACAGTAACTGACAGCAACCACTTGCAACTGGTTGGGAAATACACATTTTTCTCTCGCAACCAGTGACTGACAAGCGGTCACCAACTTGTCTCTAGGCCTGTGTGACTGGGTCATCAGCTGTAATGCTATAGATATGCTGCAGACAGTTTCCTATGACTCCAATCTTAGTTTGCAAACATGCTAAAATTTTCTGATTAGCCCCAAACAAAAAGAGCTTAGACACAGTTTTGAATAAACCGAAGAACAGAACAAAGAAAACATTTGACTTATTTTCACTTAAGAGATTTCACTGAACTCCACCAATGTAGCCATCAGTGGGATTACTACTAAAGTGAGGTTTCATTCTGTGTGTCAGTGGGATGGACCAAATGACTGACACACCAACATTAAATCTACGTATAGATTCAAATAACATTTTCCAAATGATGCTGGATTTCTTTTTTTTTTTTCCCTCTCTCTAAGACTCATGCTGCACAGTGCTACAAGCACACACATATTTGTAATCTTTGGCTGGGACAGTCATTAAGCCCTCATAGTCGTGTCCGTCAGCGAGGCCGAGACAACTCTCCCAGACGTCAATACAGGTTTGACACACCTTGGCCCACGGTGCCCTCTGAGACCCCACAACTGTCCTGCGAGTGTCAGCAGAAACAGAAGCCACTGTGTCAGGCTGCTCTTCCCTGTGCCCCTCCCTCCCTCTAAAGATCTCCATCTATCCCTCGCTCTGTGCAGTCCCAGGGGCAGCAGGTCAGTCCTAATTGTATGCTAATCAGGGCACTGCGCCGTCTTTCCAACTGCTGACAATCGCTGGGTGACATCAAGGTATTGTAGCCAATGCAAAAGAGAGCCTTCAGAGTAAACAAGTAGGACAGGATGTGCCCGTCACTCTTCCCCATATGGATTTCTGTGTTCTTTATTCACATTTTCATAACTGCTACATATTTCATATGTAAGATGATTGCGAAATAAATGTTTTTTTCTGTACGAAAGGCCAAACTTTAACTTGAATGTTATCAATCTACTACCTACAAGAGAAACAATAGTTTAAGTGTCACTTTTATGAATATGCTCTTACCCATCATCAGGGAAATGACTCTTGATGTGAGTGAATGATGCTGATGGCTCAAGGTCTCCATCCACTACTACTGAAGTGTCTATCCATTTGCTTCTGTTCTCTCACTTTCTCCCTCTGTACTCAGACACATTATAATGACATGCCGATAAATCTGTTCTGACTTCCAGTTAAACCAAAACTGGCAGCTCTAAATGAATGAAACATGGCTATGCAGAGATGACACAGAATCTGATGAATAAATCCCTCAATATGGGATTGCGTTTGTAATGAAACACTCTGTATGGGCATATGTGTTTGTATGTGCACGTGTATGTGTCTGTGCATGTGTTATTGCTTACGTGAGGACGTAAAAGTGTTACCACACAAAACTTCAAGCATTTTACTAATTCTAATGTGTATTTTGCTGTGATGTACTTATGTAATTATGACTAATAGGAAAATGTGGTGGAAGAAATGAACATATGAGATGTTTTAGCAAATGTTGAAAGAATATTCAGTGTAGTAGTCTAAGTACAGTGAAAAAGAAAGATCTTCACAGGACTTTAAGTGCACCTCATGATTCAGTAGCTTGTAGAACCACCTTTAGCAGCAATAACTTGAAATAATTGTTTTCTGTGAATTTATCAGCCTCTCACATTGTTGTGGAGGAATTGTGCCCACTCTTCTTTACAGTATTGCTTCAGTTCATTGAGGTTTGAGGAAATTCATTTATTACAGCTCTCTTTAGGTCCTACCACAGCATTTCAGTCCGACTGAGGTCTGGACTTTGACTGTGGCATTACAACACTTTGATTCTTTTCCTTTTTAGCCATTGTATTGTAGATTTGCTGCTGTGCTCAAGATCATTGTCCTGTTGGATGCCCCAGTTTGGACCAAGTTTTAACTCTCAGACAGACAGCCTCACATTTGACTCTAGAATACTTTGGTATACAGAGGAATTCATCGTCGACTCAGTGACTGCAAGGTGCCCAGGTCCTGTGGCTGCAAAACAAGCCCAAATCATCACCCCGCCACCATCTTGCAGACAGTTGGTATGAGGTGTTTGTGCTGATCTGCTATGTTTTGATTTTCAAATGTGATGCTGTGCATTATGGCCACATATCTCCACTTGGGTCTGTCCAAAGGACATTGTTCCAGTATTGTGGTTTGTTCAGATGTAACTTTGCAAACCTAAGCTGTGCTGCCATGTTCTTTTTAGAGAGATGAGGCTTTCTCCTGGAAACCCTTCCAAACAAGTCACACTTGTTCAGTCTTTTTCTAACTGTACTGTCATGAACTTTAACATTTAACATGCTAACTGAGGCAAGTAGTGTCTGAGATGTAGCTCTTGGGTTTTTTGCAGTTGCTCTGAGTGTTGTGCAGTCTGACCTTGGGGTGAATTTGCTGGGATGGACATTCCTAGCAACATTGTGGCATTGTGTTATTCCACACCTGAATGGCTCAGACCAGCAAACTGCAAAAACATCTGCTTTTATAGAGGTGGTCACCCTCACTAATGATCAATTAATCAGGTGGATTTGATTAGCAGCATCCGGGTGCTACATCAATAAGGGTGTCCTCAGTTTTTCCTTTTCTCTCTTGTGTTCTCAAATACCAAGACTGACAAAATAAAATGAGAATATAAGTCATTCTTTCAATGATATGCCATTTCTATTACTACAACATTTCTCAGCACCTTCCACAGCTGTCACACGTTGCTGTTTCAAAAGTATCATTCAGTTATTTTAAACCAATATGGTTAACATTTAGTTAGGTTTGGGCACAAAACCAACTTTGTCATCAGTGGGAAAAAAGATGGTGAATTCTATTAAAATTGCTTTTTTTGCTAAAAGTTAAGAGACTGTTTGTGCTAGTGATTAAAAGAAAACGTTAACTAACAAGAAAAGCCGAGTATCGACCCATCTATCGAATCATAAGAAGGTTTCCCTTTGTGACTTATGTACAGAGTTAACTTAAAAAGACTGTCCACATATTACATTTCACTCTTGTCAACATCATATCACTGAAGGTAAAGTTATAATTTCCATTTTATAGTAACTAATGATCATACTGGGAAGAATCTCCATTCAGTGATCTCTTCCTACTGCTAGGGTTTTACCTTTGAAGATGCCCTGCTTACTTCTAGCTGGCTCTGCAGAGATACTGTATATGCTTTACAGATGTCAGAATTTTTCTGGGTAAAATATTCCTGACAGTATTAATGGCCAGAACTGCAAAGATCTAAGTAAAAGCATAATCCAAAATTATCCTTTTGCCTTCTCCAAACCCCTCCAAAAAACAGTTTCATCTACCTCCCTTTCCTCTCTCATGAACCCACCCAGTAAAGTCTTTTACTCCCTTACCCCACCATCTTTTCAATTCCTCACACATCTCTCAGTCATTATGTTCCAAATCTCAACCTCTTGTTTTTTTCTCCCATCTCTCTCTCTATCTTGTCATTCATCCACCTTCATCCAACCCAACATGTCCCATGGCTGTTTCCCTTCTCTGCCTCCCTTACTGCACTTCTTCCCCTGATCCCATCCCAAAGGCCTCACGATATCGGGGTCAGTGTAATCCCGCCATACGTAATCTCCTGCTTAATCCTTTCAATCTCCCACGATTAAACACAAAAAGATGTCCAAACACGAGCTGGAAAAAATTACGGTCCGTTGCGCAACAAGCTTTTCTTTGGGAGGAGAGTGGATGGTGAGAATGAGAGGAAAAGAGGAGAGAAAGGTAATGAAACAGAACAAGGACTTGAGGGGTTAGAGCTGTATATTTAGAGGGGTGTCCTATCAATCAAGTTCAACATCAACTTTCTTTGTTAAGCCAGGATTTCTAATTCTCTTAAAAGGGGGTGTTTGAGAAAGAATGCAGGCAGACATTATTAACTCTAGTTTTTATACACTGCTCAAAAAATTAAAGGAAAATTTTTTTAGTCAGAGTACATCATCAAGTCAATTAAACTTTTGGGATATTGATCTGGCCAGTTAAGTATCAGAGGGGGTTGTTAATCATTTTCAGCTGCTTTGGTGTTAATGAAATTAACAACAGGTGCACTAGAGGGGCAACAATGAGACAAACCTCACAACAGGAATGTTTTACAGGTGGAGGCCACTGACATTTTTTCCTTCCTCATCTTTTTTGACTGTTTCTTCACTAGTTTTACATTTGGCTATGGTCAGTGTCACTACTGATAGCATGAGACGATACCTGGACCCTAGAGAGGTTTCACAGGTAGTCCAACTCCTCCAGGATGGCACATCATTACGTGCCATTGCCAGAAGGTTTGATGTGTCTCCCAGCACAGTCTTAAGAGCATAGAGGAGAGTCCAGGAGACAGGCAGTTACTCCAGGAGAGCTGGACAGGGCTGTAGAAAGTCCTTAACTCATCAGCAGGACCAGTATCTGCTCCTTTGTGCAAGGATGAGCACTGCCAGAGCCTTACAAAATGACCTCCAGCAGGCCACTGGTGTGAATGTCTCTGACCAAACAATCAGAAACAGACTTCATGAGGGTGGCCTGTGCTCATTGCCCGGCACTGTGGAGCCTGACTGGCATTTGCCATAGAATACCAGAATTGGCAGATCCACCACTGGCGCCCTGTGCTTTTTACAGATGAGAGCAGGTTCACCCTGAACACAGTGACAGATGTGAAAGGGTCTGGAGAAGCCGTGGAAAACGGCCTCATGTGGTGAGAATATGCAGGCAGTTCCTGGAGAATGAAGAAATTGATACCATTGACTGGCCCCCACACTCGCCTGACCTAAATCCAATAAACACCTCTGGGACATTATGTTTTGGTCCATCCGATGCCACCAAGTTGCACCTCAGATTGTCCAGGAGCTCAGTGATGCCCTGGTCCAGATCTGGGAGGAGATCCTCCAGGACACCATCCGTCGTCTCATTAGGAGAATGCCCAAACATTGTCAGGCATGCATACAAGCACAGGGGGGCCATACAAACTACTGAGCACCATTTTGAATTGCTGCAATGAAATTTCAGCAAAATGGACTAGCCTGTCATCATTTTTTCACTTTGATTTTTGGGGTGTCTTTGACTTCAGCCCTCTGTAGCTTGGTAATTTTCATTTCCATCAAACGATGTGGCATCCTTTCATTCCTAACACATTACCCAGTCCATATCAGTATAGATATCCAGCATGATTTTTTTTTACCCATTTAGA
>VUQS01075055.1:18080-37031 GCA_015108495.1 Heterochromis multidens
TCACTTTGATTTTCGGATTCAGCCTCTGTAGGCTTCATTTCCATCAAACGATGTGGCATCCTTTCATTCCTAACACATTACCCAGTCCATATCAGTATAGATATCCAGCATGATTTTTTTTTACCCTTTGAGATCTGATGTGTTTTCAAAGTATTCCTTTAATTTCTTTGAGCAGTGCCACCAAGAAGGCCTCCCCCAGATGTCAGACTATTTCTTTAAAACTGATTTTAGTTTTAGTTGTCAAATTTTACCCTTTGGTGGCTCCATGGTGTAGTGGTTGGCACTTTTGCCTTACATGTGAAAGATCCCCTGTCAGAGACTGGAAGGAGGCACAAACCCAGTCTTATAGGGGGTCATAAGCTAGTTTACTTATAGTGTTGGCCCCAAGCCCAGATAAATGGGAGGGCTGCATCAGTAAAAATGGTGCCAAATCAAACATGCAGATCCATCCGCTGTGGCGATCCCTTGGGAAATTAAGGAGCAGCTTAAAATACGCCTCTGTCAACTTTTACCTTTGGACAGAGCCAGGCTGCTTCCCCTTGTTTCCAGTCTTTATGCTAAGCTAATCAACCTGCTTCATGTGTATTCTATTTAATTAGACATTTAGGTTATGGTGGTGATAAGTTCCTGATTACTAATATTATTTAAGGAAAAATGCAACTATCTCTAACTATTCCCAAGAAAGCCAAAGCTGATCTCTTATTCATTCTGATAAGTGTGTGGTATAAGTGTTCCTTCTGGTTTGCGAGTTGGTGGCACCTTTAAAAATAATCCCACAATCAAGTATATGTTAGAAGTATGTTTGGGGATATAACTGACTTGATTAAGTTTCCTTTTCTGGAGTGACTGACAAAAAGCTTGGATGAGGCAGCCCATGAGGGCCATTCAGCAGTGAATTTGATTTAATTTATTTGTGATATAATCACCGTTATTGTCTCGTAATTTGATGGTGGAGTAAGCGATTCATTTTCAAGGCAGTTTGCTGTTCATTATCTTTTTTTTATACAGTTGTAATTATGGCTTGTTCTTGGGTTAATTTTAATAACAGATCATCAAGAGATACACTTTTTTGGATAAGTAACTGTGTTTTTTATTTTCATGCACATTATATTTAATCTTAGACATCAGGGAGTAGTATAATGAATGATTCCTGTTAGTTAACATACCAGTGATACTGGACTGCTTGAATCTTGAACTTTCAACTGCTCCATAATGCTTCCCTTATTTAGAAAGTCCTGGCTCAAATTGGAAAAGATGACACTGACTATAAAGCGGGTTTCTAGGCTTTAGTTCGACTCCCTTGCAAACCAGTGGGTGATGCCTGTTACATTGCTTGTAATACAAAATCTAAGGTGCTGAAAGTGCTTTTCCTGTTTGAATAATGCTTACAGACATTTGTGTGTGTTTATGTCTCCTAGCTGCGAGTCCACAAATATGAGGATAGACCCTACATTTGTGTGTCAAATTAATCCTGAAATAAATCCTTGTTTTCTAAATTACTTTTTATATCTGCTCTTTTTTTCCCCCTCTCTTACCCACAGGCATCAGCTGCCCCTTTTTATGGCCTAAAATAGTCAATTTGTTTACTGTAGGCGTGATGGTACCTAGTAGGAGTGAAATTGTTGAAATTGTGTCAGAGTGAGTAAGTCTGTAAAGAGCTTCCCTGTTGTGTCTAAGCAGCAGGTCTGATCCTGTTAGTTCTGCTCAGTCAGGACAGAGAGGGGAGGACTGACTGCAAATATGGTGCGCCTAATATATGGCCATAGTCACATTTTTCTTTATTTTCAACAATTTTCAAAGACACCAGAGAAACATGCTTGCATTTTAGTCAGGTTGTATGGCTCTATGGATGGCAATGTGAATCTGTCCACCTCCTTGGTCCTGCCTGAAATATATAATATAGAGTGATTTGCCAGATTTTGTACAAAAACATTCTTATGGCTTTACTGTGATTCCTTTCTGTGTGATGTATTTTACTGTGTGGTTATCATCTTTCAGTTGTCTTGTTTCTCTCTCTGTTGCCTGCTTTTAGTTTTCATTAGTCTTTCACGGGTATCCATCCATCCATTTTTCTCCGCTTATCCAATTCAGAGGCGGGGGGGCTGGAGCCTATCCCAGATGTCACGGGGTGAGAGGCTGGGTACACCCTGGACAGGTTGCCAGTCTATCACAGAGCTAACACATGTAGACAGACAACCACTCGCTCACATTCACTCCTATGGTCAATTTAGAATCACTAATTAACCTAACCCCATTCATGTCTTTGGACTGTGGGAAGAAGCCAGACTACTCAGAGAAGCAGACACAGGAGAACATGCAAACTCTACATAGAGGAGGCCCCAGACTTGATTCGAACCCTGGACCTTCTTGCTGTGAGATGACAGTGCTAACCACCGCATCACTGTGCTACCCCATGTTTAAATCTAACCTTTGAGTATTCTACTTTTGCATGTCTGTCTTTGTAAATTCTGTTTTTATTATTATACAGTGGACAGAAGACAGGAAAGCTGGAGGAGAGAGTAGGGGGAAGGCATGCAGGACTTGAACCCTTACACTTACAGCCCCCACTCAATGCTGGCTCAGCAATATTATGTTTTTCTTTAATCTTTATTCCTACTTCTTCCATACTTTTTTGTGCATGTAGCTTCTTCTTCTTCTTCTTCGATTCTTTTGATTATTTCTAAACCTTTTTTGACAACTACATGAATGGCAACATTTTACATAACTTACCCATTTCAGTTGAATCAGTATCACAGTTTAAAGGTATATATTATTAAGGGTTGCAGAGTGTACCGCACCAAAAACCATGATCTCATGATCGCTTTGGTCACTAGCAGATTGCCGGAGTTGACGGTAGGTTGCATGGAAGGCGTCAGCTTGTGTGCAAACAAACGCTAACTACTAGCCGAGCAGTAGTGAGACACAAACCATAAACGGAGAACGTCCCCCTTAAAAGTAAAAGTTGTGCATGCAGCCAACATGTTTCAAAAGACGCAACTTTTAATTTGAAGGCAATCAAACAGTCTCTGTTTCCGGTTTGTGTGGCACTTTTCACAATTTCACTACAGCTTAGAAAGTAGCTGCAAGTGTTTGCAGACAAGTCAGCATGTTCCATGCAAACTATGGGCTGCAATCTGCTAGCGACCAAAACAATTGCAAGGGGGTTTTTGCCAACCGGTCGACAAATGGCAAAAAGGAATGTTTTGGGTTTTTTTTTGTTTTTTTAGGAAATATGGATTTATAAATATACGCACTAGGAATGCGAATTATTTCCTAGTGACCGGTGGTTGCCAGATGTTTGCAGACAGGTCACCTGACCCTACATTGTCACCATGATTGTCACGGGTCCAAAATGGTGAACAAGGTAACATCACGTGGTTAGCCGTCACATGTCTACAAAAACTCAACGCCTTCTCATCCAAATATGGTCATTTCAAAATTCCGTATTAATAGATATTTGTTTGAACAAAATCTTTGAAAATAAGAAAATTACCATCAGCCTTAGCTGTACATTGTCCTTAGTGCTGATTTACAAATGTTAACTAAATGAAGATGCTGAATGGCACCTGCTTAACGCTAACATGTTAGCACTGTTATTGTGAGCATTTAGCATTTAGGTCAACCTCACAGACTCACTGGTATGACTGTAAACTCTTAGTTTTTACTTCATAAATACATAAAAATATAAATAAAAGAAGTCAACTTCCATTTACTCATCACCTCTCAATATTTTCTGTATGCAGCAATGCCAATAGCAGTCTTTTTTTTATTTTTATTTTTTTATGTCCAATAAATGTTAAATGACTCATACTTAATGTTTGGCTGTCTTGTGTTTACAGAGCAGGGGGAGGCTGGCATATCCTCTCTGGACACTTGTTCTTTATGGTGAGCTGGGGAATCAGCAGTCCATGCATGTAATGGGGGGGTAAGTGCAAACTATAAAAAATGTAGACTTGTGATTGCTCTCTGGCTGAGCCCTTAGGCAAGAGACCTACAGAAGTTAATAACACTCAGTAATTTTCAGAATAGATCTGCATTAGAGGCAAAAGATCTCTTCATAATGAATATTGGACAGCTTTCAAACTCATCAGTGATTTGGATATTATTTCATACATTTATAATCTTCTTCCAACTTCTGCTCAACTTTATCTTCTTGCTTCCTCAGAGCTCCCAGCAGGTTTTTCAGAGATCGTTAACCCTTCTGTGCATTAAAGTAATGCCACATATTGTGAAAGGCAAGTTGCTACAAGATAAAGAGGAAGGAGTGACAAAGTGATCTCATCCTTTGATGCTTTGTCTCTCCAAATTTCTGGTCCTTTTTATCTTTGTCCAATTTCCTATATAATCCTTGCTGACACCCTTTTTCCATCCTCTGAAAATCTGGTTTGTTCAAGATAGTTCAGCTCTCAAATCTTATCTTTACACCTCTCCTCTAACTTCCTCTCCCTCTGTTTTTCTCTCAGCTTTTGGCTCCCCTCTACATCTGAAACACAGTAATTATTCATATGTATCGACTGGTATCTCCACAGAACAGATCACTCATTTTTCTCCATCCTTTACACACAGTCCGCCTCCCTCTCCATCTCTATCAGTTTCTGCTCCACTCATGTTGTGTTGAATCATTATTTTCTAGCATGTAAGGCTCAGAAACGTACATGCCCCCTGTTGGTTTGAGTCTGAGTTCAGGCTTTGAAGTGTGCATGTGTAAGAATAACATTTGAAAGCGGCTGATTCTCTGTGTTTTTAAAAAAATATCCCTGGTGTCTGGCAGAGTAAGGCCCTGATTTCTGGAACATTGCTTTCAGTAGCATATTCTCTTTATATTGTCTTTTAATACTCTCAAATAATGATCACCTGCAGTAAAAAATAAAATAAAATAATTTAAACCCTGTAGAGGGTTTGATAGGGGTTGGAAAGCTGCCTGAGATCCAAGACAATTAAGATCTTGTTAGGCTCCTGGGAAATTTGCCTCAAGTAGTTTATATTGGCTGTGGATAGTCATGTAAATGATACCCAAACACATTTGAGCAGAGACACTGTGCTATTTAAAAGTGGGGAGTGTGACTGCAATGTGATTTTAAAGGGGGAAAAAAAAGACAAATAGCTAGAGGTTATTTGTGACAAACTAAACCAGGTTATAGAGGTAAATTTAATTTGCTGGAAGTGCGGAATCTTATTAGTCCCTAATTATGCCAACATTCTGCAAACAGATATTGACTTGCTGGTGAATTAAGGCATGTGTGTGTGACTGCTTTGTGTGAACCAATTTCATTTTACTCTTTGAGAGAAACAGCGCTTTGGGCAGTCCTGTTCTTGACTTGGTTTTTAGGGTTAAAGTGAAATTTGGATCAGATTAGTGCAGAACCAAATAAACATATATATATATAATATAAAATATAATGTTGCAGGGTATAATTTATATATAATATAAAGTGCCTAGAAATTACTGCTGTAATTTGGCGCCATCTATATATAAAATTGAAAAGAAAAATGGAAACATAAAACAAGCATTAGCTCGCATTTGGGAGATATTTCATTTTACACTTAATGGGGGTGGACAGTGTCTGGCTGATGAATGTAGCAGTGTGCTGCTACATTCATCCATTTTAGACAATGGATGTGGGTTGATGTGGTTGCTTAATTATACACAGATATAAATCCATTTTGCTTTATATAAACACACAATGCCTCCTTTATTTATGTATTTATTTATTTATATAAACAACATCTACCACCACTATTTTTTTACTTTTCTCAATGTGCTTAGCTTGCCAACAGCACAACCAGAGCAAACAATACTGCAGCATGGGCATGTACTAGTTAATTAAAATACGCTGACAGTTTTAAAAGCACCACCCAATGCATTATATAGCCAAAGCTAATTTCCACCATTGATGTACACTATAAATGGGTGACAGCACTTAAATCTAAGTGTAAGATTAGAGCTGGGATGCAATACTGTCACTATTCTTGGCATTTAGAGACTGCAATTCACTTATAAAAAAATAATGGCTAACTTTTAAAAAGAAACCTTTACTTGCAGCTACAAATACAGATATGCATGCATCTTCCCCTGCAAACTAAAAAGCAGGTTGTGACTGTATCTGTGCATATTCTGTCTGTCAGGTCCCAGATAACTTAACAAGCCGTGATAATTCCTATTCATTTCAACCACAGTCTAAAGATTAGATAAAAGGAAAGAGAAGTAGAGGCTTGATTACAGCCAGTGATTCACACCCAGATATGTTTCTGCATAGCTTAGGAATGCAGAAGAATGAGAAGAGTACAAAAAGACGAAAGGAGTTCAAAGCAGAAAAACTACTGGACAGTCCAGTTTATTTAATGCTGTTCTTTCACAGACTGTATCTTCAGCTCCAACTCTTTCCAAATTTCTGGGTTTTTTTTCTTCTTTGTATAAACCTTCACTGTCCCTCATTTAAGAATGCTCCCACACTAAAATCAATAAGATTTCTGGTTAGTTGTGTGTTTTGATCTTTGCCTTTCCACATTCACAGGTTCTAAATTTGCCTTCTTTACACTTGATGTGACACTTCACTTGAAGACCATACAATGCTACCTTTTTTTTCCTTTTTTTTATCTCCACGGTTTCCTCTCAACACAGCGAGACAAAGAGACGCTGTGTGATCCTGGTGATAGTCCGACTGATTCAAGGCCACACAAAAACCTTCGAGGCTGGGGAATCGACAAGTGTCACCATAGCAACCCCTTCAGGGAATCTGTGGCGGAGTGGATCTGACTCCCGATCAGCCGACAGCGATCCTCTCCAGAGATGTGGGTGCCCATGTGAGAGGGCAGCATGATCTCAGGCTTGTTGTAATTTATCTGTGCTGGCTAGCTCTCAGCTCCCCAGCATGGTTGGCACACTGCTCTATTATTTATCAGACAGATGACTGGCTGTGGCAGAATGGCGAGCCAGGAGATGTGTGTGCTTTGTGTGCCATGAGCGAAAGGCAGGTTAAAAAATATAAAGGTTTGTAGTGTAAGAGTTGAAACAGTGGAAATATTTCTACAGCGTTTGTTTCCAAAAAAGGGTGCACGACTGGGACTGCTTCCACTTCATTACGTAAATTGCATTTCATATTCTGTGTTAGGCCTCTAATTCAAAGATCAGATCCTGGCTGTGCTTCCAACCCACCTGGATGTGTTCTCCAGAGTGCTGCGGACTTCACTCATCTGCTCTTTCCCAAAATATACCACCGTCAGATGGACCCGGCCGTCCTGACGCACGCAGACTTCCCTGTACATAAACACAAACACACAACGGAAGCGATATTATGGATGACAGTGTGTGAGGAGAGGGGGGTGTGCAGGAAGGAAGAGCACAAGAGGTTTTTTAAAAAAACAGCTTTGGTTGGAGGATTTATTCGTGTAATGCCAAAACACAACAAGTCTAATTAACTCATTTCAATTCATTTAAAAAAAAATAAAAAATCTTAATTTTCACCTGTATTCCGGGCTTTCCCCATTTTGACCCAGTGTTAGTACACAGAGGGAGCGCTTATGTGAGTAAAACAGATGCCAGGTGGGGAGTAAAAGAGACACCAGGTGGAGATGCCTGAAGGCTCTTTGATGGAGATGTGTCAAATATATTACACACACACACGCTGCAGATAATTCACCTCTCCCATGAGGTACGCATGCATATACACAGATGTGCACACAGTTTGTCAACATCTTCCCCAGAGGAACATTGGGGGAAATCATAGACCTCAGCAACATGAGGCCAAAATGCTTAAAAAAATGTGCAGGGGATACTGAGCCTTTTGCTGCAATTATAGATGCGGTTGTATAAGAGGCTCTCTTTAAATGTTGGTATTATTACAAGTAAAGTGGAATGAATTGATTTTTTGTTGGGATCTAATGAGACAGTCTAATTTTGAACTGGGGCTACAGAGCAGAAAAAAACCATCTCTTAATTATTTGATTGTGTAAAAGCAAGAAATTGATTTGAAAATCTGGACTGCCTGTGTGCAAACGTATCTAGTTCGTGTGACTTCACATTTTATTTCTATAGTCTTCTCTTTTAGCATCAAAATGTGCTATTTTCAAATCCAACTGTGTACAAACAAACTCATAATAAACATGCATTTACTCAATGTTATCATCTTTAAACATTCACACGTACACACTTCTTTTTGTGCACTTTTATTATAGATGAGGGTGAAGTGTTTGCTCAGCGACTTGCCAAGTCTTTCAAGTAAGTACACTTCTTGCCATGCTGTATATCAACTACTGTTGGCCTGCCAGGGGGGCATTTTAATGGGCTGCAACACTGCTACTAAAGCAGGATTTACCATGTAAAAAGAGCTGTGATAAGCAGCAGCAGCAGCACAATAAATCACAGACATTAAGGAAGACATTTCCTCAGCTGATGGTGACGGACTGCAGGGCTGAACCAAGCATGTTTTGCTCTTAGGTGATTAGTTTTGACAGCTAGTTTTGACAGCTGTGAGTGTGAATTATAACAAAAATGACAGAAATTACTCATTTTATTTTCACTTTAGAAAACTACATTAACCCTGACCCTTCTGCTACTTCTTTATAAAAATCTGTCATGATTTTATCTCATGCACACACCCACTAGGATCTACTTGTGGTTAAATCTACAGTGTAGTATATTAGAAATGTTAGTTATATGCATTGAAAATGTGCATGAAAATAGATTCCCTATGGTAATGAGGTGGCAAAAATGGCTGTGATCTGCAAGAACATCTTTAGTCATGTTCTGGTTTGAGTCATGTAAGTCTCTCAGATTTGTTTACATTCTGATTATGCCTACCAGCACCAAAATAAATTAACTGATAAGACAACACATGCAGTTTCAAAATGTTAATTACATGTTGCCTTCCAAAAAAATGTAAAAATAAAATCTCTCTGATGTTAATTTTCTTCCCTCTAATCTCCTCAGCCCCTGTCTCTGTCTGCTTGATCCTTAATTAAAATTTGAAACTGGGTTTGAATAACACTGAGTATCACATTTTTCTGAATTAGTAACATGTGATAGAGAGAGCCATCATGAATAATTTATAGTGGTGCGTCTGTTTGTCACGTTGTTTATCCGAAAAAAAAAAAACTTCAACTCACCTGAAGTTCTGCATGAACTGTTTGAACTTGTCCGTGCGTCTGGACAGCGGAACAATGATGTTAATGAGTACATTGGTGGTGTCTACCCTCTCGTTCTTCACCTTCAGGAGTGGTCCGAAGGGCCGGAAGAGGACCAGGCGTCTGAATTCATTACTTGACTCCCCTCTGAATGTCAGCTCGTATAATGTACCCTTGTCCTTTTCTGTACGAGTGATACCTGATGGGTGAGATGTGGCGCATGAAATCCTGAGCACAAAAGTTGAACACAGTACATTATATATAAGACTGCTAAAAGAAACTGTTCAGGAAATGTGATAGTTTGTCTTTTAATCAACAGGTAACCAGGGCTGTATCACTACCTATTTTTTAGAGTGTAAATTTTGTCCACTGTGCACTCAGTGGACCCTTCATCCACCTGTTGAACTGTTTAACACAAAAATTAATCAACCAATCACATGGCAGCAACTAAATGGATTAGGAGTGTAGACATGGTCAATATGGCCTGCTGAAGTTCAAACTGAGCATCAGAATGGGGAAGAAAGGTGATTTAAGAGACTTTGAAAATGGCATGGTTGTTGGTGCCAGACAGGCTGCTCTGAGTATTTCAGAAACTGCTGATCTGCTGGGATTTTCTCACATAACCATCTCTAGGGTTTACAGGGTCCAAAAAAAAGAGAAAAAGAAAATCCAGTGAGCAGCAGTTCACAGGGCAAAAATGTCGTGTGGTTGGTGACAGAGGGTCAGAATTTGGAGTAAACAACATAAAAACATGAAACCTTTCTGTCCTGTCTGTATGAATGATTCAGGCTGGTGGTGGTGTAATGGTGTGGAGGCTATTTTCTTGGCACACCTTAGGCCCCATACTACCAGCTGAGTTTCAATTAAACACCACAGACTACCTGAGTACTGTTGCTGATCATCACCATCCCTATATGACCACAGTGTACCCATCTTCTGATGGCTGCTTCCAGCAGGACAATGTGCCATGTCACAAAGCTCAAATCATCTCAAACTGGTTTCTTGAACATGACAATGAGTTCACTGCACTCAAATGGCCTCCATAGTCACCAGATCGCAATCCAATAGAGCACCTACGGGATATAGTGGAGATTAGCATCACATACGTGCAGCCGACAAATCTGCAGCAACTGAGTGATGCTATCATGTCAGTACGGACCAAAATCTCTGAGGAATGTTTCCAGCATGTTCTTGAATCTATGCCACGAAGAGATGAGGCAGTTCTGAAGGTAAATAAATAAAATTATAAAGACAACCAATAGCAAAAATATTAATAAGCTTTGCTTTATAAAGTATAATACATTTCAGATTCAAAGGCGGATTATAGTTTTTGGGCTTGGAGTTCATTGTGTTTTATTTTGTTGTAGTGACTTGGTTTTTCTTGGTTTCTCCAAGGGGCATCTTTTTTTGAAACCCCATGACAATTCTGTTTCTAAGTGTCAAGGAAAATATTTTTCCACCTCTCGTTTTTAAAATCAAACTTTTTTAAAATGAACAATATTAAAATTTTTTGAAGGAATGTTATTTTTACAAGTATCATCCTTATTTCTTTGTTTATCTGTCATCGCTTTTTATAGCTGGAAAAAATATAGGGCAAATGAGGCCACATAAACCATAAACATTCTCCATCAGTTATCTTGATGGAGACCTTACGTCAGCTTGTTTCCCCATAGAGTGGCTGTTTTCCAATTACTCTGACATTACTAACAGATTATTGCTTGCAAACTTATCCCATGAGGCTAGAGAAAGAAAAAAAAATTGGAAATGGGATGCGAAAAAACACATTGCTGGAAAGAGGCATTTGGTGTTCAAAGAGAGGAGACAGACAGAGCTGACAGACAGATGGAAGCGAGTCAAAAGACTACTGACATAAAAAGGAAGGAGGAGAGAACAGAGGGATTTTTGTGGGCAAAGATTTAGCTTGATAGCAGCTTGAATTAAGGCCTTCCTGTTAAATTGGCCTGCTTCCTGTGAGCCAAGGCCTCATTTCCCAGAGGGACACCATAATCTTTCATTTAGTAAATATGTTAAACTATTTAGACTAAGTGCCGCCACTTCCTGTCTCTGTCTTTTTTGTCTAACAGTGCTTCTCTGTCTCTTTCTGAGGCCACAACTGAGTTGCTGGCAAGTTCATTTTGCATACCTTCAGTGTTTGTGTATAGTTTCAGCTCACTAGATTGCTAATGCAGCCCTGAAACTCCCTGAAGATGCTTTTGTCAGTATGGCCATTTATTCTGGCTATCATTTGTCTGACTGGCTGGATAAAACATTGTTTGTTTAAGAATTGCTTAAAATCAATGTCTAAGTCCATTAAGGAAAATTAAGGAGAGTCACCATTTCATTAAAAAACTGCATTCTCCTGCTGTCTGCTTAAGGAAATGTAGAAACCACTTGTGTGAACATGCACAGATGCACAAATGCATGCATATCCATTACAATCACAACCACATAAACACAGAACTAGATTGCACAGGACCACACACAAGCTAATACAGATGCAAGAAGCTCCATATAGTGACCTATGGCTCATTTCTCCCGAGCCAGGTGCCCCCATCACTCTCTTTAAAACCTCCACCCACTCACACAGTGAAGATGGTGACCTTCAAAGAGCAGGCACACATACTAAAATACCGTGTTTGAAGAGATACTCCACTGTGATTGAGCAGCAGCTGTGTTCATTTCCTGAGGTTATGATCATAGCTGCAGAACAAACTAGGAGGATATCCTGACTGTAGTTGTACACAAACGCACTCATATATTTCTGACCTTCCAGGGATTCATGTCTAAAAAAAGATAAAGGTAATGCAAGATAGCAGAAGAAAGTAGAGCATTGTGTTCTGATGGAGAAAAGCTGATGACAGTAATACAAATGGATAAAGTTAGTGGAGCTCAGATTTACCACCATGTCAAAAGGAAAGACACATTTAATTATATCATTTATTTATTTAATATGTTAAATTGTTAGGTACAATACAGAGGCAGAGAGTGAAATCAGGGGTGGAATGTAACCTAGTAAATTTTTAGGTACTCGTACTTCAATGATTTCCATTATATATTAGTTTTTACTATATTCTAATAGTCACTAGTGTCAGGGCACTTTAGCACATTCAAATATAATTTTGGCTACCAACAACTATAATGACAAGATAATAAAAAATAAGATGATTATTGTGTTGATGCCCTCATGTTACCTTGTGTTATAAGTCCAGTGTAACACTTTCCTTTACAGCAATGCACTTGCCAGGCTGCGGCATGCTTAGCTCAGCTTAGGCCTCAGTCACACAGACCTAGAGACCAGTCAGCGACCCCTTAGCAACCCCCAGTCGCTAGGGAAAAGTGTGTATTCCCCACCTGTTGATGGGTGGTTGCTGGCTGCAAAAATGGTACTGCAACAAAAACCTTGTGATTGCTTTGGTCGCTCTGTAGTTTGCATGAAAGACGCTGACTTGTCTGCAAACACTCGCCACTTACTCTGAGCTGTAGTGAAATGTGAAGAAGTGCAACGCAAATCAGAAACAGATTGTTCACCCTCAAAGTAAAAGCTGTGCCTTACCCCTGCAACTAACAAATTTCAAAAGGTGCAACTTTTAATTTGAAGCTGAACAGTCTCTGGTTTGCCTCAAACATTTTAGAGTTTCACTTCCAGTTGGCCAGTAGTTGGCAAGTGTTTGCAGAAAAGTCAGCATCTTCCATGCAAACTACAGGCAACCACAGTAACCTGCTAGCGACCAAAGAACTCTCAAGGAGGGTTTTGGTGCAGCACCTTATACCTCTAGCAACCAATTTCATGCTAGCGACTGCCAGCAACCTCCAGCAGCCACTCGTCAACCGGTCGCAGAATACCCACTTTTCCCTAGTGACCTGTGGTTGCCAGGAGGTCACTGGCCGGTCTCTAGGTCTTGATGACAGCAATCGATTTCACGACAACTGCCAGCAACAATCCAGAAACCAGGCCCATCTAGGCCTGTGTGACTGAGGCCTGAGCCAGCTCAAAGCAACTGAGATTTGGAAAAGACTCTAGTGCCATTTGAATGCTCATACACATTATGTCACATAAACATGCCAAAAAAATAATCCAGAAGGCAACATGTTAACTTGAAAACATATTTGCTGTTATAAATGAGACAGGGTTGAGATTTTATGTGTTCTTACCTTCTATGAAGTCAGATGGTGTGTAGACTTTGCTTGTTTGGGTCTTTTCTGCTGCACTCCTGTGGTCCTGCTCAGATGAAGGCGTGTTGAGGCTCTGCAGAGCTGTCTCCAACACCTCCCCTAACTCTTCTCGTTTGTCTTTTCTCACAGGCTTCTCCTCAGGATGACGTGTCAGCCCCATTTCCAGCTGGTATACCCTTTGCAGGGTGAAGCTGTCAAATGGGACTACAGCATATTCACTGGGCAATCTGATACCGGAAGTCACCTCAGCCTTTGACAGCTGGGCCCTCAGGAACTCCTGTAGGTCTGCCTGCTGGCTCTTGGCTCCCTGAGCTTCTCCAGGAAAACCTCCCTGTGGTCCAGCACCTCCTTCCTGCCCCTCTGCTGGGCCTCCATTGGCTCTTTTCAGGATTTCCTGTACTCCTTTCAACTGCTGGCTGCGCTCCTGCAACGCCTCTTTTAACTGAGCTATCTGTTTCTTCAAGGAGGAGATGTGGAGGCGGTG
The DNA here is from genome assembly GCA_015108495.1 of Heterochromis multidens. Taxonomy (NCBI): domain Eukaryota; kingdom Metazoa; phylum Chordata; class Actinopteri; order Cichliformes; family Cichlidae; genus Heterochromis; species Heterochromis multidens. Next base: position 31,861 of record VUQS01075055.1, read on the forward strand.
CTGCTCCTCACGCTCTTGGAGAAGCACCTGGTAAGAGTGGACACTCGGAGGACCACCACTGTGGGCAGGCCCAGCTCCAGCTCCTCCTGCCCCACCAGCCCCGGCTCCAGTTTCCGGCCTTGTGCCTCCTAGGCTGGGGTGATTAGATCCAGCATGGGGTAATACATGACTCAGTGGAGGGTCATTAGAGTGTGGTGGGCTGCACCTCATCACATAGAGGAGTGAAAGGGAGCAGCAGAGGAGCACCAGAAGCCCCCCGACACGGGACACCCATAACAGTAGTCCGCGCCGTAACATTACTGCATGTAGCATCAAAACTCACTCCTCCTGGTTAAACCCACAGAAGTATCATGTAACCTCACACACTCTGGCCTTAATGATATCTGATTTGTGATTATGTTCCATCACCCAGTGAGGAGGCGGGCTACTTATCAGTGTGAGGTCATTTAATTTGAATTAGGTCATTGCTTCTCAACTGCCTGAGACTTGTTTTGTCATTGGCAAAATAAAAAACGAAAGGCAGACGCTTGTGAAAAAAACGCTTTCTCCCTTTCTCTTGGTCCAATTAGCTCCATGGTCTGCTAGAAGAATCTGTTCCAGACACTGTTGCATCATCTGTCACTCATAAGTGACTCATCTGTTTGCTCTGACTCTCTCAGCAAGTCCATGTTGTCCTCTTTCTGTCTCCCTTCCAGTGTCTGGCAGTGATTGAATATTCAGCCAAATAGGCTCCTATATAAATGTGGCTGAAAAAAAAAGCTTATCCTCAGTGGTCATCTCTATGCATTTTTCCAAAGTTGTTTTCCTGACAAAGGAAACAGAAAGGAGAAAGACAGAAAGGCCTGTTATTGGAAACAATTATTTTTAACATTTTGACATCCACCAGCTTTATCTAACCACTGGACATTGTGTCCTTAAAAGTGTACTGAATCAGAAACAGACCAGGCTACTTTGACATGTTAGTTTTAGGGTGGCAAAGAGTTGCCAAACTAAGTATTATTCAGGACTAAAGCTCCTGGAAAACAATGTTGTCACTGAGGATATGACGCAGTGTGCACGGGTGTGTGTGCTTAAAAGTGTAGAAATTATAGTTTGTGTGTGTTAAAGTGAGTGTGTGTGTGTAATCAGGGAATAGAGAGGAAAATATGTATACATGCATACAGTCATTGATTTATACCTGCAATGTGTGTAATAGTATGTACACAAAGTGGACTGCAGTGTACTGCTCTTTATGTATCCACAGTCATGTAATAAACAAAGTTTTCACAGGCCTCTATGCAGTCCTGTGAAAAACTAAGTACACCCTTACTGCTTCCATAGGAATTAAGAGGGTAAGTAGGAGCCAGGTGCTGTTAATCCAATGCACTTGATAAACTGATCATCATTAAGTGTGACGACCTCTATAAAATAATTTTTTGCAGGTTGCTGGTCTGGAGCATTCAGGTGTCCGTTAACAAAATACCACAATCTTCCCTGGACTGGATGTCCCAGCAAATCCATCCCAAGCTCAGACTATCCAGTGCTCAGAGAAACTGCAAAAAACCCAAGAGCTACATCTCAGACTCTACAGGCCTCAGTTAGCATGTTAAATGTTAAAGTTCATGGCAGTACAATTAGAAAAATACTAAATTAAGTATGGCTTGTTTGCAAGGGTTGCCAGGAGAAAGCCTCTTCTCTCTAAAAAGAACATGGCAGCATGGCTTAGCATTGCAAAGACCACAAGATTTCTGGAACAATGTCCTTTGGATAGACCAGAACAACCATTTGGAGAAAACCAAACACAGCATATCAGCACAAACACCTCATACCAAGCACTGTCAAGCACTGTGGTGGAGTGGTGACTTGAAGCAACCATGAACTCCTCAGTAAAATATTCTAGAGACAAATCTGTGGCCATCTGTACGACAGTTTGTCATTTGGCCAAAACTGGGTCATACAACGGCGCAAAGATCCCAAGCACAGTAGCAAATCTATAGCAGAATGGCTGAAAAAGCAAAGAATCATGGTGTTGGAATGGCCCAATCAAAGTCTAGACCTCACCCCAACTGAAGTACTGTGGTAGGACCTTAAATGAGCTGCACATAAATAAATGAACCGAAGCAATGTTGTACAGAAGAGTGGGCTGAAATTCCTCCACAGCAAGAGAGATTGATAAAGTTATACAGAAAACCATTACTTCTTGTTATTGCTTCTACAAGCTATTGAATGATGGGGTATGCATTGTCTTTCACAGGACTACAATGCACCTTTAACCTTTACTCACAAAACATCTTGAGCAGCATTTTTAATGGAATGGCAAGAAATGTTAGTTGTTTGGGCTACCTTTTTAGCCTAGACTGCAGTATTCATAATCCCCAGAGGGTGAATCCTAACAAATTTTGGGGGCTTAGTTTGAATATCCCAACAACTTTTGTTATGAAAGAAAAACTTTGATGACACAGATGATCTGACTTTTTGTCTGGCAGCAACTACAACAAATTCACAGTTGGTGAAATAACTATTTGTCACAAAATCTATGCAGATGTTTGTTTTTTTAATTTCACAGGTAAAAAAGAAATCTTCATTCTAAAAAAAAAAAATACTTTAATAATTACTTTAACTTAATCTATTCTATGTTTGAAAGTTTAGCCAGCACAAAATTGATGTGACAGCAGACAAACATTTACCAATACCAGCCAAATGCAGATACAACCACTGGCATGTTCTTCAGCCTGAGATTTACTTTATGGTTTGTGGTAATCCACAAGCATCAGCATGATACAAAACAGCACTAAGATAGTGACAGTGGTGAGCAACTTCACATTGTGTTTGAAAGTCTGATACAAAGGCAGCATTTCCATTTAGAAAGCACCAATTTAGATGGTTTAGATATTGTGATCAAGCTGTAAAGTATAGGAGATGAGTATGTATTTTATGTCTTCTATATGGAAAAGGTGACCAGCAGTAAGGTTTATCTGGATGTTTGAACACCAGTATTGAGTATAAATATACTGTGTGTGTCATATATGTTGTTCTTGTGGGAAGGTGTTTCAGTGTTCCTGTATGTATCTGTAAATGTATCTCTGTGTATCAGTCTCGGTCTCTCTTGACTCTCCACACAGTCAGCTCTTTGACAGGACAGCCTGAAGCTGAGGGTAATGAAAGGATTAGTATATGGCAGAAGTGAATACTGGACTGTGCTCCAACAGATGGCTGAATCAGGAGAGACAGGGCGTCTCTCCAGCAGGACCTCCGCTGCTGACTTAAAAAATGTTTGAGAGGGTGCTCGGGAAAAAGTGGCGGAGTTAGTGCTGGAGAGCAAGCTGTGGCTGCTCAGATGGAGTATCATCCTTTGAATTACAAAGAAATGCTCATGATGTCACTATATGGAGCCATGGATCTTCAAAAAATGTGGCATGACATTAATGGCAGTTTAATCAGTTCTTTTGGCTGGTTCACAAAAGCTTCTCATTAGTTGAGAGTTGTGGCCACATGCAGGGAACCTCCTCTAAATAATTACATTGGTTTTCCAGATGACTTTGACTTCCTGTAGCACACAGTTACACTAGAACTAATGCCAGTAAACGTGATCACAAGCCATTCACACGAATTAAAGCATGTGCCTGGGTCTGGCATTGTGAAGGTCAATTTCCCTTTTTATTGAGGAACAAATGCACTACTTTGCATTTTTAAATGCAAGCTCCTGGTGAGACAAGAGTTACAGATGAAGTACGAAGCTACAGCCAGAAGGCGATTAGATTCGCATGCAGACTTTTTCACAAAATGTCAGGTTCTTCTTTTTGATTACCATCAGCTGAGTAATCAACTGACTAAGGCAAGTGTGATTTTTCTTTCCCTGTGCTACTTCAAAGTGATTTGGCTTCTAGAAACCTTTGCAAATGTATCCCTAACACAACAAAAGTACATGTTGTCTGTGGCAAAGTGGTCATTCCCAGTAGTAAAGGTATGTGAGAAAGATTCATCACTGGAAAGAAAGCTGGTGTAACTGTGATTTATGAGCAAAGACCCACAGTCAAACCACTGAATCCCACCGGAATGAATGAATTGACTCAGCCCTGGTTATGAGACTCCCCATGGGGATAGCCATGGCTTCAACACAAGAACACCACAGAGAAATAATTACAGGCATATAATTTCCTGTTACCATCTACGAGTAAAATAAACATGTGCTCATAAAATGTTTATCCTCACATTGTGTTTGACATGTGCTACATCTGTGCTAACAAGCTACGGTAAGAAACATTATACAGTCATCTGAAAAGGAAAGTTTCACAGGACTCTATGCAGACCTCTATGCAGTATATCCCATGATTCAATAGCATGTAGAACCACCTTTAGTCGCAATCACTTGATGATTCAGTAACATGAAGTAATCATTTTCTGTATGACTTTATCAGTTTCTCACATGATTGTGGAGGAATTTCAGCCCACTCTTCTTCACAGCATTGCTTTGGTTCAGTGAGGCATTCATTTACACACAGCTCTCTTAAATTTTGTGGTTTGTTCAGATCCAGGTTTGTAAACCTAAGCTGTGCTACCATGCTCTTTCTAGAGAGAAGGCTTTCTCCTGGCAACCATCACAAACACACTTGTTCAGTCTGTTTCTAATTGTACTGCCATGAACTTTAGCATCTAACATGCTAACTGAGGCCTGTAGAGTCTGAGATTTACAGAGCATCTGGAAAGTATTCACAGCGCTTCACTTGTTCCACATTTTGTCATGTTACCGCCTTATTCCAAAATGGATTAAATTAATTTTTCACCTTAAATATTCTACACACAATAACCCATAATGACAAAGTGAAAAAAAGTTTGCTTGAAATTCTTGCAAATTTATTGAAAATAAAAAACAACTGGGTTCGACTCCACCATCTGGCTGGAGCCTTTCTGTGTGGAGTTTTCATGTTTTCCCCGTGTCTGCGTGGGTTCTCTCCGGGTACTCCGGCTTCCTCCCACAGTCCAAAGACATGCAGTTAGAGGGGCTAGGTTAATTGGTGATTCTAAATTGCCCATAGGTGTGAATGTAAGTGTGAATGGTTGTCTGTCTCTCTGTGTTGGCCCTGCGACAGACTGGTGACCTGTCCAGGGTGTACCCTGTGTCTCGCCCTATGGCAGCTGGGATAGGCTCCAGCCCCTCTGCAATCCTGAATTTGAATAGGTGGGGAAAAAAA